>CM049845.1:927067-944567 GCA_027422415.1 Schizothorax lantsangensis
TTTTTACTGACAGATGGAGTCTGTAATACTGATGTTGTCCAGGAGAGGGAGCCACATGATAAAGACTCTCTTAAAGGGACAGTGATTATTTACTCATGTCCTTCCAAACCTGAAAGACTTACTTCTGTGGAACATGAACACAAGACATTATGAGGAATCTTCATAAAAACAGTTATTTCCCATTGATTTCTATTGTAAGGATAAATAATCCAGTGGAAGTCAATGTGAAACTGTTTGGTGACTAACATTCTTCAAAATATCTTCATTTACACTCGACAGAAGACAGAAAACTCATTCAGGATTGGAACGACATGCCAGATAATGATTTTTGGCTGAACTATCACTTCAAGTCTAATCTCTTTCTGTCCGTTTCCATCAGTTTGAGTGACTGGATAACTGAATTATTTTCTTTTTCTAACATGTAGTCTTCAGTTATGATAGTTTGTGTGTAGTATTTTAGCATCACAGTTTTACTACGGTATAAATGTTTAAAATGCTTTCTGTAACCTAAAACAACATTAGAAATTAGATTGTTAACATTTAAAGCATGTAGAAAGTGACATTTTTAAACACTTTTTTTTTCTTTTCAGACCTGATGGAAGAGGAAAGTGAAGAAACGAGTGAAGATGAAGAAGAACTGAATGCAAACTCTTCTAAACAGAAAGCGTCTCACAAAAGAAAGTGGTGCACCTGTCGTCAGTGTGGAAGGAGCTTCACGTGTAAAAGAAGCCTGATGGAACACATGAGAATCCACACGGGAGAGACTCCTTTCTCCTGCAGTCACTGTGGAAAGCTGTTTAAATACAAAGGAAGCCTGACAGATCACGTAAGAATCCACACTGGAGAGAAACCCTTCAAGTGCACTCACTGTGGAAGGAGATTCACACACAGAACAAGCCTTTCAATGCATGTGAAGATCCACAGCGGAGAGAAACCTTTCACATGCCAGCAGTGCGGGAAGGGTTTTAGATCTAAATCATTCTACAATAATCACTTAAAAACTCACTCTGATGTGAAGCCCTTCATCTGTCCTCAGTGTGGGAAGGGTTTTAATTTGGCTATACATCTGAGATCACATGAGATCATTCACAGAGAAGTGAAGCCGTATCACTGCCCTCCATGCGGGAGGAGTTTCAACCAAATGAAAGCGCTTAAAAGACATTTAAAGTCCTTCATACATAATAAGTATTTGCCGCTAGAGACATTCATGCTCCAGAGTGGCTCCTCAGCTTCAGGAGTGAATGTGTCATTCACTAAAACACACTTCTTGCAGTGAAGTTCCTGCTGTTTCGATAAAGGCAGTATAAGGCAGATCAATGTATTAAATGTATAATTAAAACATGTCTATTACTGTAAACAGATGCTTTAAAATTCAGGAGGTAACAACACATTTAAATTAGTAAAATGACTTGTGTATGTAAGCATTCAAAAACAAGGTCTGTCTCTTATTTCTACACCTTAATGTTATCATATCGATAACAAGTGCGGTATGGAGTACCACAAGGCTCAGTACAAGGACCGTTTCTTTTCACCCTGTGCATGTTACCCTTGGGAGATATCATCAGGAACCATGGTGTTAGCTTTCACTGTTTTGCTGATACTCAGCTCTATATTTCTTCACAGCTTGATGAAACATACCAATTTGCAAAACTAACAGACTGCATAGTTGACATAAAAAATCTGATGACTAGAAATTCCTACACCTAAATCCTGAAAAAATAAATAAATAAATATCCGCACATAATAACCTAGAATGCTGTCTAATACTGTCAAATCTTTCATTTTGAAAACCACATCTCTAGTATTTGTAAAACCAATTTTTTCCATCTTATAAATATATCTAAATTACGACCTATGCTCTTAATGTCAAATGCAGAAACGTTAATTCATCCGTGTATATATATATATATAATGATTTTAACTGGCATAGCATCATGGAATCACATGAAAATACGTCTCTTATTAATTAACTATTAGTTTGGGAAAAATAATCAAATTTGCTGTTTTACTGCCACAACTGCAATGAATTATATATGTAGTAATGTTTATAGGAGTTTTGCAAAAATGTAGTTACAGAAACTTTATTCCAATGAGCCTAGGTTATTTTTCTCAGCTTACAGGCAGATCTGTACTATAGACAGAATTATGACCTCAAGGTTAGATTATTGTAATGCTTTATTGGGTGGTTGTTCTGCACGCTTAATAAACAAACTACAGATGGTTCAAAATGCAGCAGCTAGAGTTCTTACTAGAACCAGGAAGTATGACCACATTAGCCTGGTTCTGTCAACACTGCACTGGCTCCCTACTAAACATCAGATAGATTTTAAAATCTTGTTAATTACTTATAAAGCCCTGAATGGTTTAGCTCCTCAGTACTTGAGTGAGCTCTTATCGCATTATAGTCCTCCACGGCCGCTGCGTTCTCAAAACTCTGGCCGTTTGATAATACCTAGAATATCAAAATCAACTGCGGGCGGCAGATCTTTTTCCTATTTAGCTCCCAAACTCTGGAACAATCTACCTAACACTGTTCGGGAGGCAGACACACTCTTGTCAGTTTAAATCTAGATTAAAGACCCATCTCTTTAACCTGGCCTACACATAACACACTAATATGCTTCTAATATTCAAATCCGTTAAAGGATTGTTAGGCTGCATTACAGTTTTTTTTTGTTTTTTTTTCAGTTACTAACAAGCATTGTTCAATACTAAAGCCATATTTTCAAAACTGTTCATACAGTCTGCATTACCAACATGAATCTTGGCCAAACAGTTGATCTCACCTCCAAAACTCACTCAACAAAACAACAAAACACTTCATATATGTCTCAAAATAAGCGTGTTTCATCATAACACTGGCAAAAATTCTCATGCAGAAAACATACATTTCATTCATAACACACTGATCTAAAAAACACTAACAATGACTATGAACTTGTAAGACTCCACCCGCTGGCCCAAACAACGGAATCAGCGGCCTGGTCGAAGGTTTAATGCATGTTCGGTCTTTTATTTGCGCTATCTGGATTTAGTTCCAATTTTAGTCTAGCTCCTTGGTTGATCTGACTCCGATTAATATTCTTAATTAAAAACTGATCACAGATATCGATTGTACATTAATTTAGATATTTGATTATTCCAGAAATCCCATACTTTCAATTCTTCGTTCATTAGGGACCAGGTATCACTTAGCAATTCACTTGGCCAACAGTGAACCCACGGACACAAACTCGTCAGTTCTGAACTTACTCAGAGGATGAGGAGCAGTTATAATACCTTTAAGTGAGCTGCGCCTGCATACTCATAACAAAAAGTGTATTTTTTTCTTATAACCACGGGAGCTACACCGTGTTACGCCAGTGACAGTCAGAAATCCAAAGTCTCCTTGCAAACTTTTATCTTTGAAGTCTGAATGATTTGTCACATAAGTATTTCATTATCGGATAAGAATAACATCTTTTCATTTTATTGACTGTATTACAGCACAAAGAATGAATGAGAATGTTTTACATATCAAAAACAAAAACCCATTAACTTGTGGTCAAATGAATTTATTATTTCAATCAATCATTACACAATGGACAACTAAACAAAATACTATCAATATGAACTATGATATTTTTCAAACTCAAATGCTGGGGAAAAACAACAACCGAAGGAAACTTTAGGGTGGACTTAATGAACTTAAAGGGGTGGTTGACTGTTTTTTTTCTAGGCTTGATTGTGTTTATGGTGTGCAGTCTAGCATGTGTTCATGCTTGTTTTTTTTAAAAACGCATTATTTTTCACATAATTTACCTTTATTCCACACCTCTCTGTCCCTTCTCTGACAAACGCCTCGATTTATTTCCTGGTTTTATGAAGCTCCTCCTTCAGAAATACGCGATGGGCTGAGATTGGTTAGCTGGCTCAGTGTGTTGTGATTCGCTGAACCGCCTCTACTGCACGTCTGAACGTCCCGCCCCTCTCCTCAGTGGCATGCGCTCCGGTTGAATTGTAAACAGTGGCGTTGTCTATAATGCTTATCAATTTGAGCCCGATTGAGACCCAGAGGATATTAGTGAAGAGGATCGTGCAGAACCTGTGCAAGCACGGCTCTTAATGGTATGTTTGGTTGTTGTTGTCTCATACTTTTAAATACGCTGCTATTTGTAAGTGCCACTGCTTCTGTTAGCTTTTAATATACGGTTTTATCCTGATTAAAGCTTTAATACAGCACAGCAACCGCACGCGTGTCCATTTATAATGCTTCTCATTGCTGTGTGAAAATAAGTGTATAATTGGAACAGTTTGTTGGAGCTGATCTGACTAAATGAATGAGAGAGAGAGAGAGAGAGAGAGAGAGTGTGTGTGTGTGTGTGAGAGAGAGAGAGAGAGAGAGTGTGTGTGTGTGTGAGAGAGAGAGAGAGAGAGAGAGAGAGATGCAGAGCAGGGTGACAGAGTAACAGTATTAAGAACAGCTGCTTTAATGATTTAGAAACTTGTGAATCCATTAGAATCGTTAGAAGACAGAATCGTGATTCATATGAATAGATTGTTACGTGCACCCCTAGTTTTCTCTTCCTCTTCTCTAAAGCAGGGCAGCATGGCTCCGCCCCCTTTGCTGTGTGTTCCCGGGGGCGGGGTTTATCTGGGTCTGTGACCCGGGAAGTAACTCGTTGTAGTCCCTTACCTGATGTTTTTGTAGGCATTAAACTGCCAGAATTTTAAAAGACGATATCTCCGTTTGCATTGAACTTTCAGCGCCGCAACTCTGCAGATATTGTTTATGCTCAAACAGCAACATTACACACTAACTAATGTTCAAAAAGTGAAATCGCAATCAACCACCCCTTTAATGTTCAATAGCACGTCAATTATAAGTGATTAGTTAATGATGAACTAATTATTTACAAAACATTCATAAGAGATTAATAAGTGAAATGCTAACAATTTGTATGTTTTAATTCATCTACAAGTAATTTACAAGTAATTAGTTAATGATGAACTAATCATTTACAAAACATGATTATGCGTTCATAAATAATAAATAAGTGATATGTTAATTTTTTTTCTGTTTGTAGATTGTTATAAATAATTTGCAAGTGATTAGATGATGATGAATTTACAAAACTTGACTATACGTTCACAAATGATTATTAAGTAATATGCTAACGATTTACAAATCTGTTAAGAAAAGCATCATGAAATAATCAAACAGATCCTTAGTAAATGGTAAATAGTTACTAGTTAAGTTACTAGTTAATATATTATTAATCACTTATAAATCATTAAAACGTTAATGTACTATTATCTCAGTAAACATTTGTTAATCATGAACAAGTGATGATCATAAGTTTCATTAAATTTGTAAGCTGGTCTGTTAAAAAGCACAAAAATGCAATTAAGCTAAACCTATTTTTTAATAATAAAATATTATTTGCTGTCAAGTGGATAAACGTGTAAATGTGTAACAATAACAATAGTACAATGCTGACATTTCAATGAATAATAAGCGATTAATAATATATTAACTAGTAACTATTAACCATTTACTAAGGATCTGTTTGATTATTTCATGATATGCTATTTTTTAAGATAACTTACGACAGATTTGTAAATCGTTTGCATATAAGTTAATAATCATTTGTGAATGTATAGTCATGTTTTGTAAATAATTAGTTCATCATTACATAATAACGTGTTTATGTAATGATGATTTATAACTTAATCTACAAAACATAGATAAAAATATTAACAAATCACTTATTAATCATTTATGAACACATAATCATGATTTGTAAAAGATTAGTTAATCATTAACTAATCAATTATAAATGACTTAAAACTGAACGTTATTATAAAGTGTTACCCACTTTACAATAAGGTTCATTAGTTAACATTAGTTAACAACATTAGTTAACATGAACTACGAATAAACAATACTTCTACAGCATTTATTAATCTTAGTTCATGTTAATTTCAGCATTTACTAATGCATTATTAAAATCTCAAGTTGTGTTTGTTAACATTAGTTAATGCACTATGAACTATCAATGAACGACTATATTTTTTATTAGCTAATGTTAACAAAGATGAATAAATAGTGTAATAAATGTATTGATAATTGTTTGTTCATCTTAGTTAATACATTAACTAATGTTAACAAATGACACCTTATTGTAAAGTGTTACCGTAAAGTGTTACCCAAACCATTCATTCACAAGGTGACAGTGGTGGAAGGCAACATTGTCCCAAATGACATCATGCCAGGCCTCAGCAGCCCTCTCTCTTCTTGTTTTTCTATGTGAAGCTGCTTTGAAACAATCTGCGCTTTAAAAATAAAGGTTACTTGACTTGAATAGTTCATTCAAAAATGAATATTAGCTGAAAATGTGCTCACTCTCAGTTCATCTGAGATCAGGATGAGTTTGTTTCTTCATCAGATTTGTAGAAATGTGTCTTGGCATCAGTGTATCAGCAATGGATGCTCTGCAGTGAATGGGTGCCATCAGAATGAGAGTCCAAACAGCTGATAAAAACATCACAATAATCCACAGCCAGTCCATCAGTTAACATCTGGAGAAGACAAAAGCTGTGTGTTTGCATGAAACAAATCCATCAAGACGTGTCACTATGATGCCACGTGGAGCACCCGTGCACATATAAGGGCACCTGCCATACATATAATGTATATATAACACAGGTTATATATGTCACCCCAAGACATTCCCTTTCCTGTCCAGTTGGTGGCACTGTGTCTGTGAGCAGAGAATGCTTTTTATCTCCTTCGCATGAGCACCTAAGGCAGGGGCGTCAAAATCAGCTCAGAGGCAAATCTGAAAATAGGGTTATCATTCATTCACGACAGCAAAACAAGGTGAAGTCATCATAATTCTTGAGTTTCAATGTTAACATATTTCATAGAATCTGAATGGTGTGCCGCATTCTGTAGTCTTGTGTTCCGTTCAGTTAAATCCACCTCTTTATTGCAATATGGGCGATACTGACATACTAAAATAATACACAATGATGACGGCACTTTAATGAAATCATCTGTCTGTAGAAGTGGTGTGTCTAGTACGTCTTCGCTTGCAACACCAGAAGAACTTACATGTATTGCATGTTCAATGTATGATTTTGAAGTTTGTATGCATATTGTTTGGCTCAGACTAGGTACAGTTACTTACATAATAGGTTGTGTGTGTGTGTGTGTGTGTGTGTGTGTGTGTGTGTGTGTTTGTGTGCATGAGTGTGTGTGTGTGTGTGTGTGTGTGTGTGTGTGTGTGTGTGTGTGTGTGTGTGTGTGTGTTTGTGTGCATGAGTGTTTGCATGTATTTTTGTATTTGTGTGCATGTTTTTATGACACAGTGAACTTTGCTGAACTTACGTCTGAGGTCAAAAGCAGCAGGTGTCCTACTTAAATTCTCCAGGTGAGTGTCGTAAAAAGAGGGGGGGGGGGCATCCTTTGATCACTGAACTATTAGCCTGACTTTCTACCAAAGTTGAAAATGCCAGTCCCTCACAAGCTCATCAGATTACAGCAATAAAACAATCCATTGTTGATTCTGATTCTGTATCACACTCTGGTTTCATCGAGCACCGAGACCAAATATGTGTTGTCCGTATGATGTTCTATGTTTAATTACGTACACACACATAATATTTGATGTAGTAGTCTGCAAGTTTTAAGATTGTAGTGATGTCCAGTTCGCGAATGAATCGTTCAATTTAACCGGATCTTCTTAGTGAACCAGTGTGGTATGTGTAATGTATGGTAATTGTGTTATTACTCCTTACCTGTTGATGGCGCTCTCCGTCTGAAAATGTGTTTTGGATATAACCTGTTGGACAAGTAAATAAGAGAGTTCAGTAAAACAGATCGTCACGTTCATCTTGTGTCTCTGTGAATTATTAAAATATACATTCAACAAATATCACATGGTGTCAGAAGAAAACCATGGAGCAGTTGAAGCCTCCTAACAGTTTGTGTTTCGAAGGAAATCTGGCGGAAAACTGGCGAGCGTGGATTCAAAAGTTTGACCTGTATCTCGTTGCAACTGGCATTGCAGAGAAGAGTGACAAAGTAAAGTGTGCAACATTTCTTCACGTGGCTGGAGAAGATGCAATAAAGGTATTTAATACCATGGACTTTGATGATGATGTGGATGATTTTGAAGTGCTCAAAGAAAAGTTTAGAGAGTACTGTGAGCCAAGAAAGAACATTACGTATCTGAGGCATATGTTTTTCACGAGAGCACAGGGACCGAATGAAACCATTGATGCATACGTGACTGACTTGAAAAATAAGGCAAAAGACTGTGAATTTGGACGATTAACTGATGACTTGATTAAAGATCGCATTGTCTGTGGTGTTAACAATGACACTGTGAGAGCTAGGCTTCTCAGGGAAACGGATTTGAACCTAGCAAAGGCTGTGGATATCTGTCGTGCCAACGAAGTAACACAAAGCCATATGAAAGTACTGCATGAAGAAGCTGAAGTGGCCGTGAACAAAATCACGAAAACCAAGTCAACAGTCAGACAGTCAAATTTCAAGCACACAGGGAAAGAGAAGGAAGAATGCACGAGATGTGGTTATGTACATGAGCCAAGGAAGTGTCCGGCATATGGCAACATTTGTAATGAGTGCTCACGGAAGAACCATTTTAGCCGCATGTGCAAAACACCAAAACAAAAAGGCAAACCTGGAAAATTGGAGAAAAAAGTCCATGAAATAGAACAACAAGAAGATGCTGAATTGTTTATAGGTACCATCGAAATTGAACGAAGTGAGCAGACAGCTAGCAAATGGCTGGCACAAATGAATACAGTCTCTACCATGGAAAGTGAAAACAAGAAATGGACTCAGGAATTCAGAATAAACAACAGCATACTTACCTTTAAGCTAGACACAGGAGCAGAGTGCAATGTGTTGTCCTATAAAGACTTTGAGAAAACCTCTAACAAGACAACATCACTGAAGAAGTCAAACTGCTCATTAGTTACATATTCTGGCCACACGATGGAGCCAAAGGGCAAGGCAATGCTCAAATGTGGTTACAAAGACAATGAGTTTGAGCTGGAATTCCAAATTGTAGATGAGGATTCACCAGCTATCCTAGGAAGAGAAGCATGCTCAAAACTCGGACTGATTAAAAGAGTTTACAAAGTAGAGAACAAAGACAAAACTGACATTCTGAATGAATACAAGGATGTGTTTACTGGTTTAGGATGTGTACCAGGACTGCACCATATACAGCTCAACCCAGATGTCGCCCCAGTCATTCATGCACCAAGGAAAGTACCCATAGCACTAAAGGACAGCGTCAAAATGGAACTGAAACGAATGGAAGATCTTGGAGTTATTGTGAAGCAAACCGAGCCCACTGATTGGGTTAATAGTATGGTTACGGTAGTGAAGCCAGAGAAGCCAATCATGGGTTTTGGCAAGTAAAGCTGGATGACGAGAGCTCCAGACTATGTACTTTCAACACTCCTTTTGGGAGATACCGGTTCTTGAGACTTCCATTTGGCATAATGTAAGCTCCAGAAGTGTTTCAAAAGTGCATTGCACAAAGACTAGAAGACTTAGATGGAGTCGTGAACATAGTGGATTACATTCTGGTGTGGGGTGAAGACATGGAACAACATGACAAGAGACTAAGACAACTGCTAGATAGAATTAGAAGCATTAATCTAAAGTTGAACAAAGACAAATGCAAGATCAGGATGACCGAAGTCAGCTATGTTGGACACATTCTGACTGCAGATGGGTTGAAGCCAGACAAAGAGAAAGTCAGAGCGATACAGAACATGCCAGAGCCAGCGGACAAAGCTGCACTAATGAGGTTCTTAGGCCTGCTTCAGTATCTGGCCAAGTTTGTTCCAAACATGTCAGACATCAGTGCTCCGCTACAGAAACTTCTAGAGGGTAATGTAGCTTGGCATTGGGAGTCAGAACAACAGAAGAGCTTTGAAAGATTGAAGTCCCTTGTGAGCAACGCCCCAGTGTTGAAGTACTTCGATTTCAACAAAGATGTAATGCTGTCAGTGGATGCAAGTGCTGAAGGTCTGGGCGCAGTGTTACTGCAAGAAGGCCAACCAGTGGCATTTGGCTCGAGGTCTCTTACTGAGTGTCAGAAAAGATATGCCCAAATAGAGAAAGAGCTCTTGGCGATTGTCTATGGCTGCGAGAAGTTCCATCAGTATGTCTATGGGAAGACAGTACAAGTGGAGACGGATCATAAGCCCCTGGAGACAGTATTCTAAAAGGCTCTCCAAAAAGCTCCTCCAAGACTCCAGAGAATGCTGATGAGATTGCAGCTCTATGATTTACGTGTCAGCTACAAGCCTGGCAAAGAGTTGTACATAGCAGACACGCTGAGCCGAGCCTATTTAAAAGAACAATCCGAGCCACTCCTGGAAGATGAGTTACAAGTTCATTCTTTGTCAGTTTGTTTGCCAATTTCAAAAGAGAAGCTGAATACATTCAGAACTGCAACAACAGAAGATGAAGAGTTACAAATGGTCATGGAAGTAGTTCAGTCAGGATGGCCTGCAGACATACGACAAGTTCCAGCAGACATAAGAAAGTACTGGACTTTCCGAGAAGAACTTACCTGTTCCGACGGGTTACTTTTCAAGAGCTGGCGAATTGTTGTCCCACAAAGCTTGAGAGCAGACATGTTAGCAAGAGTACATGAATCTCATCTCGGTATTGTTAAATGTAAGGAGAGGGCAAGAGATGTCATGTTCTGGCCCAGCATGGCAAAGCAAATTGAGGATGTCGTGTTGAAGTGTGCTATCTGTAATACTTTCAGACGGAGTAACAGCAAAGAGCCACTCATCTGCCATGACATTCCAGACAGAGCATGGGCGAAAGTAGGAGTAGACTTGTTCCACTTCGACAGAGGTGAATATCTACTGTGTGTGGATTACTTTTCTAAGTTTCCAGAGATTGCCAAACTTACACAGACAACAAGCAGACATGTTGTGACAGCTCTCAAATCCATCTTTGCGAGACAGGGGATCCCGGATGAAGTGGTGTCGGACAATGGTCCACAATTCTCAAGTGAAGAATTCGGAGTATTTGCAGAAAACTGGGAGTTTGTACATACCACCTCTAGTCCTGGATTTCCCCAGTCAAATGGACAGAGTGAACGAACAGTCCAGACAGTAAAGAACCTGTTAAAAAAAGCAAAGGAGAGCCAAAGAGATCCTTATACTGCTCTATTGGAGTACAGAAATGCTCCTTTGGATGGTGTGAAACTATCTCCTGCACAGCTGCTCATGGATCGAAGACTGAAAACAAAAGGCAAGGCAAGGCAAGGCAAGTTTATTTATATAGCACATTTCATACACAGTGGTAATTCAAAGTGCTTTACATAAAAGAAAGTGAAATAATCATTCACAGCAATAAAAACAAGGAATTAAAAATAATAAAACAAGGAATTTCAAAACTGCCTACATCAGCAAAGCTGTTGAGACCCCAGCTTTACAGAAATGTGCATAAGACCATCAAGGGCAGGCAGCTGAAACAGAAACGTTACTTTGATTGTGGAGCAAAACCGTTACCACCTATAGCAGACGGAGAGAAAGTGAGAGTAAAAGTCAGAAACAACTGGCAACCAGCAATTGTGTTGAGGAGTCATGAAAAACCCAGGTCATACGTGATTCAAACGCCTGATGGAAACACCTTCAGGAGAAACCGGCGACACCTGCTGAAAACCAGAGAAATGACTTTTCCACAACCACGCTCTCTGGAGCTGGAAGAATGTTCTTCAGTAAACAGTGAGCCTGCAGATAGTGGTACTCCAGTGCAGTCACCTGCACTGTCACCAGCGAAAAGACCTGTAACACCAACTGTGGACAAGGAAGAACAGGTCAAAAGGTCACGATGTGGTAGACTGATTAGACCACCAAAACTCTATTCTCCATGAAAGCATTGTGGATGTGTAAAGTGTAAAAGTTGTTTATAATCAGTAGGTTATGGGAACACAAAACTGATTTAAGTTCTAGTTTGACAGTGAAAAAAAAAAAACTAAAAAAAAACTAAAGTAATTTGTGTGTGGTAATAGAGGAATGTTTGGGTGCTAACAAAATGCAGTATGTAAGTTCTAAAGTTAAAACAATAGGAGTTATGTTGCTTAAGCTGTTCTGTTGAGGAATATATTTCTTAAGAAGGGAGATGTAATGTATGGTAATTGTGTTATTACTCCTTACCTGTTGATGGCGCTCTCCGTCTGAAAATGTGTTTTGGATATAACCTGTTGGACAAGTAAATAAGAGAGTTCAGTAAAACAGATCGTCACGTTCATCTTGTGTCTCTGTGAATTATTAAAATATACATTCAACAAATATCACAGTATGGAAACAGCTCCAGTCAAGATTGCAAGGCCTTGCAGAGAGTTGTGCGCTTAGCTGAGCGTATCTCTGGGTCTGCTCTCCCCTCTCTGCAGGACATCTACCTCAAACGCTGCAGAAGCAGAGCTGTCAAAATCATCAAGGACTCAAATCACCCTGGAAACTGTCTTTTCACTCTGCTGCCATCTGGTAAGCGCTTCCGCAGCCTGATGGCAAAAACTGAGAGACTTAGGAGGAGTTTCTTCCCCCAGGCCATCAGACTCCTGAACTCAAACTCAGCCTCTTAACATCATCTGACTTACTTCATAATCACTAATCACACACTCATTATTCTCTACCTCATACTGACAGTGTCATTTGCACATTTGCACACAACACTTTCTGTGTCTTGATATCTTATCTTATTTTTTATATTTCTTATTTTTTGTGATTGGCTGCTTCATGTCAACCATGCTCAACCTGTTTGCACATTCCTCTCTGTACAGTCATGCTTACCTTAATATTTAATTCTACAGCATACTGTCATGCACATTCTTTTATACCTTATATTTTATATTTTATTCTTTATATCTTATTTTTTATTCATTTTATTTTATGTATACTTCCCTTGTGTTGTATTTTTCAATATTTGCACTGTCCATGGAGCGGACCCGACTCACATTTCACTGCTGGTTATACAATCTCTGTATAGTCATGTATGTGACAAATAAAACTTGAAACTTGAAAACTTGAACCGGTCGAATCAGTTCACCAAATCGGACTGAATCGTTTGAAACGGTTCATGTCTCCAGTAAGCACTAATCCACAAATTACTTAAGTTATTCTCTTTTTTTTAACGTGCCTGACACTCCCTCTGTCTCGAAATAAACCAATATCCCAGAGTTATAATTTACACAAACAGTACACTGAGTGAACTGCTGTGAAGAGAGAAACTGATGAACACGAGCAGAGCAGCATGTGTGCAGCGAGCCGGGTAATGAACGAACACGCCCACTGCTAGAGCGGTTCTGGTTCTCGAGTCAAGAACCGGTTGCAGAGGTTTTCAGATCACCAGTACACTGAACCGAGAACCTTTCTTTCGGACACGTCCGATTTGAGAACCGATGATCTGATGATACAGCACATGCGTGATTCAGCGAACAGTGATTGCTATGACTGACACAGCACGTCTGAACCAAACTAGTTCTTTTGGACAACTGATTCTGTGTTAATGATATGGCGTGGATAAACCGAGGACCTGAATGAGGGTGAAACGTAAGTTTATTTAATAACAAATAAATTGCAATGGATAATGTATAGTAAGTGGATTATGGTTTCTGTGTGATGACAACGAATTTATTGGTGATAACTAAACAAATATTTAATTACTATAATACTAATTTCTCGCTAGAAATAACATCAAAAGTGCAAAAAGTTAATCAGAAATATACATTTACACACAATCTAACCACCAAACGCACCTTTCAGACGCCATCTTTACTTTTTTTTAGCTCAACCGGTACGGAATGCAACGCACAGGATTGTGGGATATCAAAGGCAGCGAAGGATACATCTATGCTGCCTTCAAAAATCGATCAGATGAAGGCATCTGAGTAAGCAGCTTCAAGTACCTCGGTGTAAACATCTCAGAGGACCTGACTTGGACTACACACATTCAAACACAGGTTAAGAAAGCCAGGCAAAGACTGTACCATCTGCGACAGCTGAGGAAATTCAGGGTCTCTCCAACAATCCTGAAAACTTTCTATTCAGGGACCATAGAAAGTGTATTGACTCAGTGCATCTCAGTGTGGTATGGAAACAGCTCCAGCCAAGATTGCAAGGCCCTTGCAGAGAGTTGTGCGCTTAGCTGAGCGTATCTCTGGGTCTGCTCTCCCCTCTCTGCAGGACATCTACCTCAAACGCTGCAGAAGCAGAGCTGTCAAAATCATCAAGGACTCAAATCACCCTGGAAACTGTCTATTCACTCTGCTGCCATCTGGTAAGTGGCGCTTCCGCAGCCTGATGGCAAAAACTGAGAGCACCCTCCTACTTCCACTCACTTAGGAGGAGTTTCTTCCCCCAGGCCATCAGACTCCTTAACTCAAACTCAGCCTCTTAACATCATCTGAATAATCTTCCCACCCCTACTTACTGTCATAATCACTAATCACACACTCATTATTCTCTAAAAAAAAAAAAAAAAAAAAAAACCTCATCTTTCTCTCCTTCCCTGACAGTGTCATTTGAACACACTTGGTGTTAACACTTTCTGTGTCTTGATATCTTATCTTATTTTTTATATATATACTTCTTTTTTTTTTTTGGCTGCTTCATGTCAACCATGTTCAACATGATGTACTGTTTGCACATTCTAATATTAGTCTCTCTTATTCCGAGGTGTCACCAGTCATGCTTACCTTAATATTTAATTCAGCGGAGACCAGGACACCTGAGCCCCAGAGACAGCATACTAGACGTCATGCACATTCTTTTATACTGCTGTGTCCTGGCCAGAGGAGAAATGGCCCCCGATATTTTATATTTTATTCTTTAGTTTTGGTTCCTTGCCGCTGTTGCTTCTGGCTTGCTTATCTTATTTTTTATTCATTTTATTTTATGTATACTTCCCTTGTGTTGTATTTTACAATATTTGCACTGTCCATGGAGCGGACCCGACTCACATTTCACTGCTGGTTATACAATCTCTGTATAGTCGTGTATGTGACAAATAAAACTTGAAACTTGAAACTTGATCTCATGAGACACGAAGTGAAGCTAACTTTGGAGTCAGACGTGCCTTGATGCCTTCCTACCTTGGAATGTGTCCTCCAAAGACAGCATTTTTCAGTTTTCAGATGCAGCCTGGGTCACGGGGAGCACATGGGGAGAAAACACACACACAAACAGTCCAGAGGCGTGACACATTGTTTCTATTGCGTCTTTTTCTTTAAATATAGGCCAGTGTGAAAAACTTACAAAAATTAAAAACACTTCCCTTGCATGCCGTTTACAAACAAATTGGCTGTGATCCAGTGAATCTGTGATCAGACGGATGATTGTTTTTTTAACATCGCTGTGTTTCAGGATCACTGATAAATTGCACTGAAGGTGTGGATTGAATAAAACACAACAGAATGCTGCATCATTCAGGCTTTATGAAATATATATGAACTCTGAAACTCAAAGGTTATCATGACTTCAGCTCTAAAGCGTGTGTGAAGCACCTGTGGCTGGGTTGAGTATCAAACAGTCAGTCAGTCAGACACACACACACACACACACACACACACACACACACACACACACAGTCTTCATCAGCCTGATTTATTGATCATTTCAGAAAACCATCAACAGTCACTAAAACCACAATATAACAAACACTACTGGAGTAAAAACTAGTAATGATAAACATTTGTTAAAAACTGCTTGTTTGACGTGATTTAACCACAATTGTTTGATATGTTTGATGCTCTCATGTGTTTGAAACATTGATAAAATCCACATTTTGTTTCTGCAGTTATGAATTCACTGTTCAACTTTTTATAGTTTAAAACACAGTCTTTGCCTCTAGTGTATGTGAAAGCTTCTTCACGTGTTTGTGATTGCTCTGTTTCTCCCAGAATGTAATTTCAGGGATTTTTATGGATGTGTTTTATGAAGAGCAATGCACACACACACACACACACACACACACACACACAGACAGACAGACAGACAGACAGACAGACAGACAGACACACACACACACACAGACAGACAGACAGACAGACAGACAGACAGACACACACACACACAGACAGACAGACAGACAGACAGACAGACACACACACTCACACACACACACACACACACACACTCACACACACACACACACACACACACACACACAAAACACGAACACAAACACACACACACACACACACACTCATTTACAGCTCATTTACACTTTTCTGTTTCCAGTCAGACTGAGCCCAGTGCATTATGGGTGTTGAAGTTTTCTCTGTTTACTCTAGTTATGTAGCACTGATTTAAAACAAATAGCTTAAATTAAAGCTTTATTAAAGCCCATATCGCCAGCAGTAATTTCCCTATTTAAAACTATTGGTAACACTTTATTTTAGGGTCTCTTATCTAGTTGCTTATTAGCATGCACATTACTAGAATATTAGCCATGTATTAGTAGTAATTAAGCACATATTAATGCCTTATTCTACATGACCTTATTCTACATCCCTAATCCTACCCAATACCTAAACTTAACAACTACCTTACTATTAATAAGCAGCAAATTAGGAATTTATTGAGGGAAAAGTCGCAGGTGTTCCCTATTCTAAAGTGTTACCAAACTATTCAGTCATGGTATTTAGGCAACTTTTCAGACCACAGTCACTGTTATTACAAATTAATAATCACTGCCAATAGAGGGAAAACACTCAGCCTTCACTATAATACAAGATGAACTTGAATAACCAGTCAAGGCTGTTCAATACAAACTCAGTATCACCTGCTTCTTAGCCTGAACTAAGCTCTTCTAAACTGAATTACTTTCTCATTAAGATCATTTGCCATTAGTTGAGTCTCCACGGTGCTGGGGGAAATGGTGTCTTGTAACTGGTGATCCGTCTGTTTCATGCCTTTCCACACTGAAGCAGAATCACTGGAAGAGAATTTGTTCCTTAGCTTGCCAGAATAGCATTCCTCTTTGCCACTCTGATCTCCTATTCTAGTGTGTATTTGGCCTGTTTATACAAGACTTCATCCCCCTTTCTGTAAGCATCTTCTTTGGCCTGACAGACTGATGAACTAAACAGTGATCAGAGAGTCCTAAAGCTGCTTGTGGAACAGAGTGATATGCATCCTTTATTGTTGTGTAACAGTGATCCAGTATATTACTGTCTCTGGTGGGACATGTAACATGCCCACTGTCTGTGTTTTGGCAGTTCACGGGAGAGATTTGGTTTATTAAAGTCTCCAAGAATGATTAAAACAGAGTCTGGGTGTTGTTGTTCTGTGTCTGTGACCAGATCAGCAAGTTTCTGTAAAGCTGAGAGAACCTCACATGTGCTTGCGGTGGAATGTAGACACTCACGATTGAATGAATGAACAGATGACTCCTGCAGTGAATAGAACAGCTTGCAGTTAATGAAGAGTGTTTCTAGATCAGAACAGC
>CM049845.1:949567-958322 GCA_027422415.1 Schizothorax lantsangensis
CAGCTGAAAGTTAGGAAGATTAAGCACTCTGTCCGGTATGGTATTGTTCAGCCAGGTTCAAGATTCAAGATTTTTATTTGTCACATACACGATTATATAGAGTGTATATAACCACAGTGAAATGTGAGTCAGGTCCGCTCCATGGACAGTGCAAATATTATAGAATACAACACAGAGGAAATATACATAAAATGAAATAGTAAAAAATAGATAAAAAGAACAAAATATAAAAAAATATGCATGACAGTATACTGTAGACTTAAATGTTAAGATAAGCAGGAATGGTACAAGAGAGGAATGTGCAAACAGGTTGTACATGTTGTCATGTAGCAGCAATACCAAAAAAAAATAAAAAATACCAAAACACAGAAAGTGCTGTGTGCAAATGACACTGTCAGTGTGAGGTAGAGAATAATGAATATCTTACTGATTGTAAGTGATTAAAAAGTGGAGTCATGATGATGTTAAGAGGCTGAGTTTGAGTTCAGGAGTCTGATGGCCTTGGGGAAACTCCTCCTAAGTCTCTCAGTTTTTGCCATCAGGCTGCGGAAGCGCTTACCAGATGGCAGCAGAGTGAATAGACAGTTTCCAGGGTGATTTGAGTCCTTGATGATTTTGACAGCTCTGCTTCTGCAGCGTTTGAGGTAGATGTCCTGCAGAGAGGGGAGAGCAGACCCTGAGATACGCTCAGCTAAGCGCACAACTCTCTGCAAGGCCTTGCAATCTTGGCTGGAGCTGTTTCCATACCACACTGAGATGCACTGAGTCAATACACTTCTATGGTCCCTGAATAGAAGTTTTCAGGATTGTTGTGAGACCCTGAATTTCCTCAGCTGTCGCAGATGGTACAGTCTTTGCCTGGCTTTCTTAACCTGTGTTTGAATGTGTGTAGTCAAGTCAGGTCCTCTGAGATGTTTACACCGAGGTACTTAAGCTGCTTACCTCTTGTTAGACGGCGTTACAGCAGTGTTACACAGGATGTGGGATATCAAAGGCAGCGAAGGATACATCTATGCTGCCTTCAAAAATCGATCAGATGAAGGTATCTGAGTAAGCAGCTTCAAGTACCTCGGTGTAAACATCTCCGAGGACCTGACTTGGACTACACACATTCAAACACAGGTTAAGAAAGCCAGGCAAAGACTGTACCATCTGCGACAGCTGAGGAAATCAGGGTCTTCCACAATCCTGAAAACTTTCTATGAGCAGGACCATAGAAAGTGTATTGACTCATGCATCTCAGTGGGGATGGAAAACAGCGCCAGCCAAGATTGCAAGGCCTTGCAGAGAGTGTCGCTTAGCTGAGCGTAGGACGCCTGGTCTGCTCTCCCCGCCTTCATAACATCTACCTCAAAAGCTGCAGACAAGCAAGCTGTCAAATCATCAAGGACTCAAATCACCCTGAAACTGTCCTATTCACTCTGCTGCCATCTGGTAAGCGCTTCGCTGCATCTCTGTATGTGCAAAAAACTGAAGACTTAGGAGAAGTTCTTCCCAGGCCATCAGGCTCCTGAACTCAGCCTCTTAACATCATCTGACTTACTTCATAATCACTAATCACACACTCATTATTCTCTACCTCATACTGACAGTGTCATTTGCACATTTGCACACAACACTTTCTGTGTCTTGATATCTTATCTTATTTTTTATATTTTTATTTTTTGTGATTGGCTGCTTCATGTCAACCATGCTCAACCTGTTTGCACATTCCTCTCTGTACAGTCATGCTTACCTTAATATTTAATTCTACAGCATACTGTCATGCACATTCTTTTATACCTTATATTTTATATTTTATTCTTTATATCTTATTTTTTATTCATTTTATTTTATGTATACTTCCCTTTTGTTGTATTTTTCAATATTTGCACTGTCCATGGAGCGGACCCGACTCACATTTCACTGCTGGTTATACAATCTCTGTATAGTCGTGTATGTGACAAATAAAACTTGAAACTTGAAACTTGATCTCATGAGACACGAAGTGAAGCTAACTTTGGAGTCAGACGTGCCTTGATGCCTTCCTACCTTGGAATGTGTCCTCCAAAGACAGCATTTTTCAGTTTTCAGATGCAGCCTGGGTCACGGGAGCACATGGGGAGAAAACACACACACAAACAGTCCAGAGGCGTGACACATTGTTTCTATTGCGTCTTTTTCTTTAAATATAGGCCAGTGTGAAAAACTTACAAAAATTAAAAACACTTCCCTTGCATGCCGTTTACAAACAAATTGGCTGTGATCCAGTGAATCTGTGATCAGACGGATGATTGCATCGCTGTGTTTCAGGATCACTGATATATTGCACTGAAGGTGTGGATTGAATAAAACAACAGAATGCTGCATCATTCAGGCTTTATGAAATATATATGAACTCTGAAACTCAAAGGTTATCATGACTTCAGCTCTAAAGCGTGTGTGAAGCACCTGTGGCTGGGTTGAGTATCAAACAGTCAGTCAGACACACACACACACACACACACACACACACACTCAGTCTTCATCAGCCTGATTTATTGATAATTTCAGAAAACCATCAACAGTCACTAAAACCACAATATAACAAACACTACTGGAGTAAAAACTAGTAATGATAAACATTTGTTAAAAACTGCTTGTTTGACGTGATTTAACCACAATTGTTTGATATGTTTGATGCTCTCATGTGTTTGAAACATTGATAAAATCCACATTTTGTTTCTGCAGTTATGAAATCACTGGTCAACTTTTTATAGTTTAAAACACAGTCTTTGCCTCTCATGTATGTGAAAGCTTCTTCACGTGTTTGTGATTGCTCTGTTTCTCCCAGAATGTAATTTCAGGGATTTTTATGGATGTGTTTTATGAAGAGCAATGCACACACACACACACACACACACACACACACAGACACAGACACAGACACACACACACACACACACAGACAGACAGACAGACAGACAGACACACACACACACACACACACACAGACAGACAGACAGACAGACAGACACACACACACACAGACAGACAGACAGACACACACACACTCACACTCACACTCACGCTCTTCTCTTTGGCACTCAACGGAGGCGGTCGCATTTTTCACTCCCCGTCCTTGCCCTTATATTCCCTCCCTGCCTGCTCTCTTGTCTCGTCTCGTAATACTTGAGAGACTCTCTCTGCATTGCTCTCCAAAACTGGAAAAAAATCATGGATTTGATCAACTGGTCTCTCAACGCAATTGACACCATATTTTGGGTTCGGGGGAACCTGACTGCCCTGACGGAACGTTCGCAGCTGGCTACACGATGGACGCGTGGGAGAGATGGCGAATCGTGTGTTTGGCGGCTCTTTCTGTTACAGGGTTGACGAGACGTGAGACATGCGGATCCATTTGCAAGGCTTTATTATCAAACATGGTCGAAAACAGGCAGGGTCAATGAACAGCAGACAGGTATGGCAGAGGCAAGACACAGAGCAATCCGAAGAGTAGCGTGGGTCGATGATCGGCGAACAGTATCCAGAGGGCTAGGCAGAGAGAATAATCCAGGAGCACGGGCAGGAATCAAAACACAAGAAATCTAACTAGGAAATACAGGGAACGCTTTGTATGCAGCGGGGCTAACAATACTCGGCAGTGAGTGGCAGAAGGTCCAGGGTTATGTAGTGTGTGTGTGTGTGTGTGTGATTGGGTGATGGTGATTGTGAGATGGTGAACAGGTGCAAGCGTGATCATTGTGAACAGCTGTGTGGGTGCAGTGAATGATGGGAAATGCAGTCTATGAGTGATCTGTAACTGTGTGAAAGTCCATGTGATGGAGAGTGACCTCTAGTGGTGAATAAAGCAAAGTTCATGACCAGGATTTGTGACATAGCCCCCCCCCCCCAAGGAGCGGCTTCCAGACGCTCCTAAACAATCCTAGGTGGGCGGTGGAGCGGAGGCGGAACAGGGGGGAGGGACGGGGGCCAGGTCCATGTGGAAGCCAGGGCGGAGAGGATGGAACTGGAACCCACCAGGGCGGAGCAGGCGGATCTGAGCCCACCAGGGCGGAGCAGATGGACCCGGAGCCCACCAGGGCGGAGCAGACAGAACTGGAGCCCACCAGGGCAGAGCAGACGGGACTGGAGCCCCCCAGGGCGGAGCGGACGGGACTGGAGCCCCCCAGGGCGGAGCGAACGGGACTGGAGCCTCCCAGGGCGGAGCGGACGGGACTGGAGCCCCCCAGGGCGGAGCGGACGGGACTGGAGCCCCCCAGGGCGGAGCGGACGGGACCAGAGACCACCAGACCGGAGTAGGACCGTAGACCAGGCAGGAAACCATATCAGAGTCTGAGATTTGGGGGGAAACAGAGACAGACAACACAGAGAGAGCAGAGACAGACAACACAGGGAGAGCAGAGACAGACAACACAGGGAGAGCCTTCCTGGTCTCAGGGGCCGTGGCAGAGCAGGTCTGGGAATCACAGGCGGCCTCCATAGCCGTTCCAGGGCAGGACAGGAAATCCCAGATGGCCTCCGTAGCCGTGACATCGGGGTAGGACAGGAGATCACAGGCGACCTCCATAGCCGTGTCAGGACAGGGCGAGAGTTCACAGGCGGCCTCCTTAGCCGTGACAGGGCAGGACAAGGATTCATAGACGGTCTCCATGGCCGGGGCAGGACAGGGCGAGAGTTCATAGACGGCCTCCATGGCCGGGGCAGGAGAGGGCGAGAGTTCATAGACGGCCTCCATGGCCGGGGCAGGACAGGGCGAGAGTTCATAGGGCCATGTATGCGGCCCAAATGCAACATAACGCGATCCCCATCCTGGGAAGCGCTTCAGACAGGGTAATCAGTTCAGGGACAGGAGGGTCAAAGTGAGTGGATTTGGGATACCAGCAGTGCGTACAGACACCAACTGTGCATCCCTCATGCTGGATATCAACCGGAGAACTCGCAGGACTGACCTTAAGTCTCTGGGTGGGATAGGCTCTGGCTGAGGAGCTGAGACGTGAAGAGGCTCTGGCTGAGGAGCTGAGACGTGAAGAGGCTCTGGCTGAGGAGCTGAGACGTGAAGAGGCTCTGGCTGGTCAGCTGTGACGTGGCGTGACTCTGGCTGGTCAGCTGTGACATGGCGTGACTCTGGCTGGTCAGCTGTGACATGGCGTGACTCTGGCTGGTCAGCTGTGAGTTGGGTGAGTTCATGCTGATCCACAGTGGCTTGGTGTGACTCTGGATGATGAGCCGAGACGTGGTGTGACTCTGGCTGGAGAGCTGAGACGTGGTGTGACTCTGGCTGGAGAGCTGAGACGTGGCGTGACTCTGGCTGGAGAGCTGAGGCACGAAGAGACTCTGGCTGGAACGCTGTGCTTTGGTTGGACTCGTGACGATCAACTGTGCTTTGGTTGGACTCGTGACGATCAACTGTGGCTTGGCTTGACTCGTGACGATCAACTGTGGCTTGGCTTGACTTTTTAACATCAGCTGGGACTTGACTTGGCTCTTTAACATCAGCTAGGACTTGACTTGGCTCTTTAACATCAGCTAGGACTTGACTTGGCTCTTTAACATCAGCTGGGACTTGACTTGGATCTTTAACATCAGCTGGGACTTGACTTGATATGTGACTGGCAGAAATGTTGCTACGGGGTGTTGTTGTGGCCGCCATTTTGTGAGCGTGCTCTAGCGCGGCTGTGATCTCACAATTGGGTGCGGTGTCTCGTTCCTCCGCGACCCCCACAGTGAATGCTGAACCCACAGTCCACAGAGCATAATCCAGGAAATGACTTAGTGACAAACGAGGGCCATTTTGAATTATTTTTGCTTTTAACGGCTGGTTAAGGCCATCACAGAAAAAGTCTATTAATAAACAGTCCGGTAAATCTGAGCCATTAGCCAAAGCCAAATATTCCGTGATGTAACCCTCAAGTGATCGAGTTCCCTGCTTGAGGGCTAGTAACAGGATCGCTGTATCCATACCTGACCAATGTTGGTTGGGAAAGCCGCTGGATCCTTGTTTGGCCGAGTATTCTGTTACAGGGTTGACGAGACGTGAGACATGCGGATCCATTTGCAAGGCTTTATTATCAAACATGGTCGAAACAGGCAGGGTCAATGAACAGCAGACAGGTATGGCAGAGGCAAGACACAGAGCAATCCGAAGAGTAGCGTGGGTCGATGATCGGCGAACAGTATCCGGAGGGCTAGGCAGAGAGAATAATCCAGGAGCACGGGCAGGAATCAAAACACAAGAAATCTAACTAGGAAATACAGGGAATGCTTTGTATGCAGCGGGGCTAACAATACTCGGCAGTGAGTGGCAGAAGGTCCAGGGTTATGTAGTGTGTGTGTGTGTGTGTGTGATTGGGTGATGGTGATTGTGAGATGGTGAACAGGTGCAAGCGTGATCATTGTGAACAGCTGTGTGGGTGCAGTGAATGATGGGAAATGCAGTCTATGAGTGATCTGTAACTGTGTGAAAGTCCATGTGATGGGAGAGTGACCTCTAGTGGTGAATAAAGCAAAGTTCATGACCAGGATTTGTGACACTTTCCGTGGAGGACATTGAATATATCTACCTATTCGGAACCATGATAACAGGTCTTCTGCTGATTGGATTAGGCTTTGCCCTGGTTATCGAAGAATTCAGAAAACGGGAACAGCTGTCCAAAGCCTCACAAGGCTGCCCGTCATGTTTGAAGCAGTGGGCAGAGCGGTCAGCATTGAGACTGAGACTATTATAGATTCCATCGCAATATGATATTCCATCACGGAGAACTTGGCTTAGGAGAAGAATTAAGAGGATCAGAACGGAAAGAGGAGTAGCCGGGAATTGGAATCGGTTACTCGCCCCAAGACAAACAAATCGCAATCTTATCTTTTTCGGCTCCCCTCTACCAGCACTGGCCTTGGCCATGGCCGCTGTTGGAAAATCAACCCTGGGAAGAGCACTGCACTGAGACGCTCTGCGTTCCTCCCCCATTCTACAGACACCTGCTGATTACACATACACACACATACACACATACTGATTACAAACTATTACACATACACACACATATATATGCATTCACTTCCCCACCCCCGATCCCTCGCCTCCGTCGCTTTGAACCGCCAGCCTGACAAGCGGGTCTGTGACTAGCGCCGCTGGGTTAGCTGCTGGACCGGATGGCTGCTTGTTGGAGCTGGATTACCTCCCCTGTTGCAAAGTCGTGTGTCTATGGTGTATTATGTGCTTTTGTTGCTGAGGTGTTTTTCCTGTTCTCACACTGTACTCCCCAAGGAGCATAGTCTGGGGTTTATTTTTTTCCTCCTCACTCTCCTCATGTTATGCTGTATTTTTCTTCAAAAATCCCTGCATTTCACTGCTGATTGTACTCTGTATGATTGTGTATGTGACAAATAAACCTACCTTGACCTTGACACACACACACACACACACACACACACACACACACACACACAACACACACACAAACACACACACACACACACAAGTTAATTTGTCAGCAGAGGTTTTGATGCTCCAGGGCTTTTGTGAAAACTACAGCTCATTTACACTTTTCTGTTTCCAGTCAGACTGAGCCCAGTGCATTATGGTGTTGAAGTTTTCTCTGTTTACTCTAGTTATGTAGCACTGATTTAAAACAAATTGCTTAAATAAAAGCTTTATTAAAGCCCATATTGCCAGCAGTAATTTCCCCATTTAAAACTATTGGTAACACTTTATTTTAGGGTCTCTTAACTAGTTGCTTATTAGCATGCACATTACTAGAATATTAGCCATGTATTAGTAGTAATTAAGCACATATTAATGCCTTATTCTACATGACCTTATTCTACATCCCTAATCCTACCCAATACCTAAACTTAACAACTACCTTACTATTAATAAGCAGCAAATTAGGAATTTATTGAGGGAAAAGTCGCAGGTGTTCCCTATTCTAAAGTGTTACCAAACTATTCAGTCATGGTATTTAGGCAACTTTTCAGACCACAGTCACTGTTATTACAAATTAATAATCACTGCCAATAGAGGGAAAACACTCAGCCTTCACTATAATACAAGATGAACTTGAATAACCAGTCAAGGCTGTTCAATACAAACTCAGTATCACCTGATTCTTAAATAAACTGAATTACTTTCACAATTAACAGATTTATGTTGATTCTACAGTACAAACTCAGTATCACCTGCTTCTTAGCCGTATTCAATTTCATTCATGCTTTCAACAGAATAAACTGAATTACTTTCTCATTAAAATCATTTGCCATTAGTTGAGTCTCCACGGTGCTGGGGGATGGTGTCTTGTAACTGGTGATGTCTTTCATGCCTTTCCACACTGAAGCAGAATCACTGGAAGAGAATTTGTTCCTTAGCTTGCCAGAATAATTCTCTTTACCACTCTGATCTCCTATTCTAGTGTGTATTTGGCCTGTTTATACAAGACTTTATCCCCCTTTCTGTAAGCATCTTCTTTGGCCTGACAGAGATGAACTAAACAGTGATCAGAGAGTCCTAAAGCTGCTCGTGGAACAGAGTGATATGCATCCTTTATTGTTGTGTAACAGTGATCCAGTATATTACTGTCTCTGGTGGGACATGTAACATGCTGTCTGTGTTTTGGCAGTTCACGGGAGAGATTTGTTTATTAAAGTCTCCAAGAATGATTAAAACAGAGTCTTGGGTGTTGTTGTTCTGTGTCTGTGACCAGATCAGCGAGTTTCTGTAAAGCTGAGCTCACATGTGCTTGCGGTGGAATGTAGACACTCACGAGAATGAATGAACAGA
>CM049845.1:958422-960922 GCA_027422415.1 Schizothorax lantsangensis
AGGGAAAAGTCGCAGGTGTTCCCTATTCTAAAGTGTTACCAAACTATTCAGTCATGGTATTTAGGCAACTTTTCAGACCACAGTCACTGTTATTACAAATTAATAATCACTGCCAATAGAGGGAAAACACTCAGCCTTCACTATAATACAAGATGAACTTGAATAACCAGTCAAGGCTGTTCAATACAAACTCAGTATCACCTGCTTCTTAGCCTGAACTAAGCTCTTCTAAACTGAATTACTTTCTCATTAAGATCATTTGCCATTAGTTGAGTCTCCACGGTGCTGGGGGATGGTGTCTTGTAACTGGTGATGTCTTTCATGCCTTTCCACACTGAAGCAGAATCACTGGAAGAGAATTTGTTCCTTAGCTTGCCAGAATAATTCCTCTTTGCCACTCTGATCTCCTATTCTAGTGTGTATTTGGCCTGTTTATACAAGACTTCATCCCCCTTTCTGTAAGCATCTTCTTTGGCCTGACAGAGATGAACTAAACAGTGATCAGAGAGTCCTAAAGCTGCTCGTGGAACAGAGTGATATGCATCCTTTATTGTTGTGTAACAGTGATCCAGTATATTACTGTCTCTGGTGGGACATGTAACATGCTGTCTGTATTTTGGCAGTTCACGGGAGAGATTTGCTATATTAAAGTCTCCAAGAATGATTAAAACAGAGTCTGGGTGTTGTTGTTCTGTGTCTGTGACCAGATCAGCAAGTTTCTGTAAAGCTGAGCTCACGTGTGCTTGCGGTGGAATGTAGACACTCACGTGAATGAATGAACAGAACTCCTGCAGTGAATAGAACAGCTTGCAGTTAATGAAGAGTGTTTCTAGATCAGAACAGCACATCTTCTTTAACACAGTTACATCTGTACACCACCGCTCATTGATGTAGAAGCACGTCCCGCCGCCGCGCGATTTCCCCGTTGATTCTGCCTCGCGATCTGATCTGATCAGCTGAAAGTTAGGAAGATGAAGCACTCTGTCCGGTATGGTATTGTTCAGCCAGGTTCAAGATTCAAGATTTTTATTTGTCACATACACGATTATATAGAGTGTATATAACCAGCAGTGAAATGTGAGTCAGGTCCGCTCCATGGACAGTGCAAATATTATAGAATACAACACAGAGGAAATATACATAAAATGAAATAGTAAAAAATAGATATAGAGAACAAAATATAAAAAAATATGCATGACAGTATACTGTAGACTTAAATGTTAAGATAAGCAGGAATGTACAAGAGAGGAATGTGCAAACAGGTTGTACATGGTTGTCATGTAGCAGCAATACCAAAAAAAAATAAAAAATACCAAAACACAGAAAGTGCTGTGTGCAAATGACACTGTCAGTGTGAGGTAGAGAATAATGAATATCTTACTGATTGTAAGTGATTAATAAGTGGAGTCATGATGATGTTAAGAGGCTGAGTTTGAGTTCAGGAGTCTGATGGCCTGGGGGAAGAAGCTCCTCCTAAGTCTCTCAGTTTTTGCCATCAGGCTGCGGAAGCGCTTACCAGATGGCAGCAGAGTGAAAAGACAGTTTCCAGGGTGATTTGAGTCTTTGATGATTTTGACAGGTCTGCTTCTGCAGCGTTTGAGGTAGATGTCCTGCAGAGAGGGGAGAGCAGACCCAGAGATACGCTCAGCTAAGCGCACAACTCTCTGCAAGGCCTTGCAATCTTGGCTGGAGCTGTTTCCATACCACACTGAGATGCACTGAGTCAATACACTTTCTATGGTCCCTGCATAGAAAGTTTTCAGGATTGTTGGTGAGACCCTGAATTTCCTCAGCTGTCGCAGATGGTACAGTCTTTGCCTGGCTTTCTTAACCTGTGTTTGAATGTGTGTAGTCCAAGTCAGGTCCTCGGAGATGTTTACACCGAGGTACTTGAAGCTGCTTACCCTCTTGTTAGACGGCGTTACAGCAGTGTTACACAGGATTGTGGGATATCAAAGGCAGCGAAGGATACATCTATGCTGCCTTCAAAAATCGATCAGATGAAGGTATCTGAGTAAGCAGCTTCAAGTACCTCGGTGTAAACATCTCCGAGGACCTGACTTGGACTACACACATTCAAACACAGGTTAAGAAAGCCAGGCAAAGACTGTACCATCTGCGACAGCTGAGGAAATTCAGGGTCTCTCCAACAATCCTGAAAACTTTCTATGCAGGGACCATAGAAAGTGTATTGACTCAGTGCATCTCAGTGTGGTATGGAAACAGCTCCAGCCAAGATTGCAAGGCCTTGCAGAGAGTTGTGCGCTTAGCTGAGCGTATCTCTGGGTCTGCTCTCCCCTCTCTGCAGGACATCTACCTCAAACGCTGCAGAAGCAGAGCTGTCAAAATCATCAAGGACTCAAATCACCCTGGAAACTGTCTATTCACTCTGCTGCCATCTGGTAAGCGCTTCCGCTGCATGATGGCAAAAACTGAGAGACTTAGGAGGAGTTTCTTCCCCAGGCCATCAGACTCCTTAACTCAAACTCAGCCTCTTCAC
>CM049845.1:965922-983422 GCA_027422415.1 Schizothorax lantsangensis
ACCTCGGTGTAAACATCTCCGAGGACCTGACTTGGACTACACACATTCAAACACAGGTTAAGAAAGCCAGGCAAAGACTGTACCATCTGCGACAGCTGAGGAAATTCAGGGTCTCTCCAACAATCCTGAAAACTTTCTATGCAGGGACCATAGAAAGTGTATTGACTCAGTGCATCTCAGTGTGGTATGGAAACAGCTCCAGCCAAGATTGCAAGGCCTTGCAGAGAGTTGTGCGCTTAGCTGAGCGTATCTCTGGGTCTGCTCTCCCCTCTCTGCAGGACATCTACCTCAAACGCTGCAGAAGCAGAGCTGTCAAAATCATCAAGGACTCAAATCACCCTGGAAACTGTCTATTCACTCTGCTGCCATCTGGTAAGCGCTTCCGCTGCATGATGGCAAAAACTGAGAGACTTAGGAGGAGTTTCTTCCCCCAGGCCATCAGACTCCTTAACTCAAACTCAGCCTCTTCACATCATCTGACTTACTTCATAATCACTAATCACACACTCATTATTCTCTACCTCATACTGACAGTGTCATTTGCACACAACACTTTCTGTGTCTTGATATCTTATCTTATTTTTTAGATTGGCTGCTTCATGTCAACCATGTTCAACCTGTTTGCACATTCCTCTCTGTACAGTCATGCTTACCTTAAGATTTAATTCTACTGCATACCGTCATGCACATTCTTTTATACCTTAGATTTTATATTTTATTCTTTATATCTTATTTTTTATTCATTTTATTTTATGTATACTTCCCTTGTGTTGTATTTTTCAATATTTGCACTGTCCATGGAGCGGACCCGACTCACATTTCACTGCTGGTTATACAATCTCTGTATAGTCGTGTATGTGACAAATAAAACTTGAAACTTGAAACTTGATCTCATGAGACACGAAGTGAAGCTAACTTTGGAGTCAGACGTGCCTTGATGCCTTCCTACCTTGGAATGTGTCCTCCAAAGACAGCATTTTTCAGTTTTCAGATGCAGCCTGGGTCACGGGGAGCACATGGGGAGAAAACACACACACAAACAGTCCAGAGGCGTGACACATTGTTTCTATTGCGTCTTTTTCTTTAAATATAGGCCAGTGTGAAAAACTTACAAAAATTAAAAACACTTCCCTTGCATGCCGTTTACAAACAAATTGGCTGTGATCCAGTGAATCTGTGATCAGACGGATGATTGCATCGCTGTGTTTCAGGATCACTGATATATTGCACTGAAGGTGTGGATTGAATAAAACACAACAGAATGCTGCATCATTCAGGCTTTATGAAATATATATGAACTCTGAAACTCAAAGGTTATCATGACTTCAGCTCTAAAGCGTGTGTGAAGCACCTGTGGCTGGGTTGAGTATCAAACAGTCAGTCAGACACACACACACACACACACACACACACACACACTCAGTCTTCATCAGCCTGATTTATTGATAATTTCAGAAAACCATCAACAGTCACTAAAACCACAATATAACAAACACTACTGGAGTAAAAACTAGTAATGATAAACATTTGTTAAAAACTGCTTGTTTGACGTGATTTAACCACAATTGTTTGATATGTTTGATGCTCTCATGTGTTTGAAACATTGATAAAATCCACATTTTGTTTCTGCAGTTATGAAATCACTGGTCAACTTTTTATAGTTTAAAACACAGTCTTTGCCTCTCATGTATGTGAAAGCTTCTTCACGTGTTTGTGATTGCTCTGTTTCTCCCAGAATGTAATTTCAGGGATTTTTATGGATGTGTTTTATGAAGAGCAATGCACACACACACACACACACACACACACACACACAGACACAGACACAGACACACACACACACACACACACACACAGACAGACAGACAGACACACACACACACACACACACAGACAGACAGACAGACAGACAGACAGACAGACACACACAGACAGACAGACAGACAGACACACACACACACACACACAGACAGACAGACAGACAGACAGACACACACACACTCACACTCACACTCACGCTCTTCTCTTTGGCACTCAACGGAGGCGGTCGCATTTTTCACTCCCCGTCCTCGCCCTTATATTCCCTCCCTGCCTGCTCTCTTGTCTCGTCTCGTAATACTTGAGAGACTCTCTCTGCATTGCTCTCCAAAACTGGAAAAAAATCATGGATTTGATCAACTGGTCTCTCAACGCAATTGACACCATATTTTGGGTTCGGGGGAACCTGACTGCCCTGACGGAACGTTCGCAGCTGGCTACACGATGGACGCGTGGGAGAGATGGCGAATCGTGTGTTTGGCGGCTCTTTCTGTTACAGGGTTGACGAGACGTGAGACATGCGGATCCATTTGCAAGGCTTTATTATCAAACATGGTCGAAACAGGCAGGGTCAATGAACAGCAGACAGGTATGGCAGAGGCAAGACACAGAGCAATCCGAAGAGTAGCGTGGGTCGATGATCGGCGAACAGTATCCAGAGGGCTAGGCAGAGAGAATAATCCAGGAGCACGGGCAGGAATCAAAACACAAGAAATCTAACTAGGAAATACAGGGAACGCTTTGTATGCAGCGGGGCTAACAATACTCGGCAGTGAGTGGCAGAAGGTCCAGGGTTATGTAGTGTGTGTGTGTGTGTGTGTGATTGGGTGATGGTGATTGTGAGATGGTGAACAGGTGCAAGCGTGATCATTGTGAACAGCTGTGTGGGTGCAGTGAATGATGGTAAATGCAGTCTATGAGTGATCTGTAACTGTGTGAAAGTCCATGTGATGGGAGAGTGACCTCTAGTGGTGAATAAAGCAAAGTTCATGACCAGGATTTGTGACATAGCCCCCCCCCCCAAGGAGCGGCTTCCAGACGCTCCTAAACAATCCTAGGTGGGCGGTGGAGCGGAGGCGGAACAGGGGGGAGGGACGGAGGGCCAGGTCCATGTGGAAGCCAGGGCGGAGAGGATGGAACTGGAACCCACCAGGGCGGAGCAGGCGGATCTTGAGCCCACCAGGGCGGAGCAGATGGACCCGGAGCCCACCAGGGCGGAGCAGACAGAACTGGAGCCCACCAGGGCAGAGCAGACGGGACTGGAGCCTCCCAGGGCGGAGCAGACGGGACTGGAGCCCCCCAGGGCGGAGCGGACGGGACTGGAGCCCCCCAGGGCGGAGCGGACGGGACTGGAGCCCCCCAGGGCGGAGCGGACGGGACCAGAGACCACCAGACCGGAGTAGGACCGTAGACCAGGCAGGAAACCATATCAGAGTCTGAGATTTGGGGGGAAACAGAGACAGACAACACAGAGAGAGCAGAGACAGACAACACAGGGAGAGCAGAGACAGACAACACAGGGAGAGCCTTCCTGGTCTCAGGGGCCGTGGCAGAGCAGGTCTGGGAATCACAGGCGGCCTCCATAGCCGTGCCAGGGCAGGACAGGAAATCCCAGATGGCCTCCGTAGCCGTGACATCGGGGCAGGACAGGAGATCACAGGCGACCTCCATAGCCGTGTCAGGACAGGGCGAGAGTTCACAGGCGGCCTCCTTAGCCGTGACAGGGCAGGACAAGGATTCATAGACGGTCTCCATGGCCGGGGCAGGACAGGGCGAGAGTTCATAGACGGCCTCCATGGCCGGGGCAGGAGAGGGCGAGAGTTCATAGACGGCCTCCATGGCCGGGGCAGGACAGGGCGAGAGTTCATAGGCGGCCTCCTTAGCCGTGACAGGGAAGGACAAGGATTCATAGACGGCCTCCATGGCCGGGGCAGGACAGGGCGAGAGTTCATAGACGGCCTCCATGGCCGGGGCAGGACAGGGCGAGAGTTCATAGATGGCCTCCATGGCCGGGGCAGGACAGGGCGAGAGTTCATAGACGGCCTCCATGGCTGGAGCAGGACAAGGCGAGAGCTCATAGACAGCCTCCATGGCTGGAGCAGGACAAGGCGAGAGCTCATAGACAGCCTTTCTAGCCGTGACAGGACAGGGTGAGAGCTCACAGGCGGCCTTCATAGCCGTGACAGGACAGGGTGAGAGCTCACAGGCGGCCTTCATAGCCGTGACAGGACAGGGTGAGAGCTCACAGACGGCCTCCATGGCCGTGACAGGACAGGGTGAGAGCTCACAGGCGGCCTTCATAGCCGTGACAGGACAGGGTGAGAGCTCACAGACGGCCTCCATAGCCGTGACAGGACAAGGTGAAAGTTCACAGGAAGATACCACCGACACCTCTGGAGGTTCTGCAGCTAACGCCGCCACCTCTGGAGGTTCTACGGTGGTAACATGACCGGCTGAGAGTACATTGCTGGGCGCCACCACCTTGCAAGGGGCTGAGGCGAGCACCACCGCTTGGGGAGGTTCTGCAGCGGACGCCATCCCCTGGGGCAGTTCAGTGATGGTGTATGCGGCCCAAATGCAACATAACGCGATCCCCATCCTGGGAAGCGCTTCAGACAGGGTAATCAGTTCAGGGACAGGAGGGTCAAAGTGAGTGGATTTGGGGATACCAGCAGTGCGTACAGACACCAACTGTGCATCCCTCATGCTGGATATCAACCGGAGAACTCGCAGGACTGACCTTAAGTCTCTGGGTGGGATAGGCTCTGGCTGAGGAGCTGAGACGTGAAGAGGCTCTGGCTGAGGAGCTGAGACGTGAAGAGGCTCTGGCTGGTCAGCTGTGACGTGGCATGACTCTGGCTGGTCAGCTGTGACATGGCGTGACTCTGGCTGGTCAGCTGTGACATGGCGTGACTCTGGCTGGTCAGCTGTGAGTTGGGTGAGTTCATGCTGATCCACAGTGGCTTGGTGTGACTCTGGATGATGAGCCGAGACGTGGTGTGACTCTGGCTGGAGAGCTGAGACGTGGTGTGACTCTGGCTGGAGAGCTGAGACGTGGTGTGACTCTGGCTGGAGAGCTGTGACATGGCGTGACTCTGGCTGGTCAGCTGTGAGTTGGGTGAGTTCATGATGATCCACAGTGGCTTGGTGTGACTCTGGATGATGAGCCGAGACGTGGTGTGACTCTGGCTGGAGAGCTGAGACGTGGTGTGACTCTGGCTGGAGAGCTGAGACGTGGCGTGACTCTGGCTGGAGAGCTGAGGCACGAAGAGACTCTGGCTGGAACGCTGTGCTTTGGTTGGACTCGTGACGATCAACTGTGGCTTGGCTTGACTCGTGACGATCAACTGTGGCTTGGCTTGACTCGTGACGATCAACTGTGGCTTGGCTTGACTCGTGACGATCAACTGTGGCTTGGCTTGACTCGTGACGATCAACTGTGCTTTGGTTGGACTCGTGACGATCAACTGTGGCTTGGCTTGACTCGTGACGATCAACTGTGGCTTGGCTTGACTTTTTAACATCAGCTGGGACTTGACTTGGCTCTTTAACATCAGCTAGGACTTGACTTGGCTCTTTAACATCAGCTAGGACTTGACTTGGCTCTTTAACATCAGCTGGGACTTGACTTGGATCTTTAACATCAGCTGGGACTTGACTTGATATGTGACTGGCAGAAATGTTGCTACGGGGTGTTGTTGTGGCCGCCATTTTGTGAGCGTGCTCTAGCGCGGCTGTGATCTCACAATTGGGTGCGGTGTCTCGTTCCTCCGCGACCCCCACAGTGAATGCTGAACCCACAGTCCACAGAGCATAATCCAGGAAATGACTTAGTGACAAACGAGGGCCATTTTGAATTATTTTTGCTTTTAACGGCTGGTTAAGGCCATCACAGAAAAAGTCTATTAATAAACAGTCCGGTAAATCTGAGCCATTAGCCAAAGCCAAATATTCCGTGATGTTACCCTCAAGTGATCGAGTTCCCTGCTTGAGGGCTAGTAACAGGATCGCTGTATCCATACCTGACCAATGTTGGTTGGGAAAGCCGCTGGATCCTTGTTTGGCCGAGTATTCTGTTACAGGGTTGACGAGACGTGAGACATGCGGATCCATTTGCAAGGCTTTATTATCAAACATGGTCGAAACAGGCAGGGTCAATGAACAGCAGACAGGTATGGCAGAGGCAAGACACAGAGCAATCCGAAGAGTAGCGTGGGTCGATGATCGGCGAACAGTATCCAGAGGGCTAGGCAGAGAGAATAATCCAGGAGCACGGGCAGGAATCAAAACACAAGAAATCTAACTAGGAAATACAGGGAACGCTTTGTATGCAGCGGGGCTAACAATACTCGGCAGTGAGTGGCAGAAGGTCCAGGGTTATGTAGTGTGTGTGTGTGTGTGTGTGATTGGGTGATGGTGATTGTGAGATGGTGAACAGGTGCAAGCGTGATCATTGTGAACAGCTGTGTGGGTGCAGTGAATGATGGGAAATGCAGTCTATGAGTGATCTGTAACTGTGTGAAAGTCCATGTGATGGGAGAGTGACCTCTAGTGGTGAATAAAGCAAAGTTCATGACCAGGATTTGTGACACTTTCCGTGGAGGACATTGAATATATCTACCTATTCGGAACCATGATAACAGGTCTTCTGCTGATTGGATTAGGCTTTGCCCTGGGTTATCGAAGAATTCAGAAAACGGGAACAGCTGTCCAAAGCCTCACAAGGCTGCCCGTCATGTTTGAAGCAGTGGGCAGAGCGGTCAGCATTGAGACTGAGACTATTAACCGCAATATGGATTCCATCACGGAGAAGCTCATGGCTTTGCAAAGGAAAATTGACGGCCTTGGAGATCAGAACGGACAAAGAGAGTAGCCGTGGAATTGGAATGCGGTTACTCGCCCCAAGACAAAACAAATCGCAATCTTATCTTTTTCGGCTCCCCTCTACCAGCACTGGCCTTGGCCATGGCCGCTGTTGGAAAATCAACCCTGGGAAGAGCACTGCACTGAGACGCTCTGCGTTCCTCCCCCATTCTACAGACACCTGCTGATTACACATACACACACATACACACATACTGATTACAAACTATTACACATACACACACATATATATGCATTCACTTCCCCACCCCCGATCCCTCGCCTCCGTCGCTTTGAACCGCCAGCCTGACAAGCGGGTCTGTGACTAGCGCCGCTGGGTTAGCTGCTGGACCGGATGGCTGCTTGTTGGAGCTGGATTACCTCCCCTGTTGCAAAGTCGTGTGTCTATGGTGTATTATGTGCTTTTGTTGCTGAGGTGTTTTTCCTGTTCTCACACTGTACTCCCCAAGGAGCATAGTCTGGGGGTTATTTTTTTCCTCCTCACTCTCCTCATGTTATGCTGTATTTTTCTTCAAAAATCCCTGCATTTCACTGCTGATTGTACTCTGTATGATTGTGTATGTGACAAATAAACCTACCTTGACCTTGACACACACACACACACACACACACACACACACACAAACACACACACAAACACACACACACACACAAGTTAATTTGTCAGCAGAGGTTTTGATGCTCCAGGGCTTTTGTGAAAACTACAGCTCATTTACACTTTTCTGTTTCCAGTCAGACTGAGCCCAGTGCATTATGGGTGTTGAAGTTTTCTCTGTTTACTCTAGTTATGTAGCACTGATTTAAAACAAATTGCTTAAATAAAAGCTTTATTAAAGCCCATATTGCCAGCAGTAATTTCCCCATTTAAAACTATTGGTAACACTTTATTTTAGGGTCTCTTAACTAGTTGCTTATTAGCATGCACATTACTAGAATATTAGCCATGTATTAGTAGTAATTAAGCACATATTAATGCCTTATTCTACATGACCTTATTCTACATCCCTAATCCTACCCAATACCTAAACTTAACAACTACCTTACTATTAATAAGCAGCAAATTAGGAATTTATTGAGGGAAAAGTCGCAGGTGTTCCCTATTCTAAAGTGTTACCAAACTATTCAGTCATGGTATTTAGGCAACTTTTCAGACCACAGTCACTGTTATTACAAATTAATAATCACTGCCAATAGAGGGAAAACACTCAGCCTTCACTATAATACAAGATGAACTTGAATAACCAGTCAAGGCTGTTCAATACAAACTCAGTATCACCTGATTCTTAAATAAACTGAATTACTTTCACAATTAACAGATTTATGTTGATTCTACAGTACAAACTCAGTATCACCTGCTTCTTAGCCGTATTCAATTTCATTCATGCTTTCAACAGAATAAACTGAATTACTTTCTCATTAAAATCATTTGCCATTAGTTGAGTCTCCACGGTGCTGGGGGATGGTGTCTTGTAACTGGTGATGTCTTTCATGCCTTTCCACACTGAAGCAGAATCACTGGAAGAGAATTTGTTCCTTAGCTTGCCAGAATAATTCCTCTTTACCACTCTGATCTCCTATTCTAGTGTGTATTTGGCCTGTTTATACAAGACTTTATCCCCCTTTCTGTAAGCATCTTCTTTGGCCTGACAGAGATGAACTAAACAGTGATCAGAGAGTCCTAAAGCTGCTCGTGGAACAGAGTGATATGCATCCTTTATTGTTGTGTAACAGTGATCCAGTATATTACTGTCTCTGGTGGGACATGTAACATGCTGTCTGTGTTTTGGCAGTTCACGGGAGAGATTTGGTTTATTAAAGTCTCCAAGAATGATTAAAACAGAGTCTGGGTGTTGTTGTTCTGTGTCTGTGACCAGATCAGCGAGTTTCTGTAAAGCTGAGCTCACATGTGCTTGCGGTGGAATGTAGACACTCACGAGAATGAATGAACAGAACTCCTGCGGTGAATAGAACGGCTTGCAGTTAATGAAGAGCGTTTCTAGATCAGAACAGCACATCTTCTTTAACACAGTTACATCTGTACACCACCGCTCATTGATGTAGAAGCACGTCCCGCCGCCGCGCGATTTCCCCGTTGATTCTGCCTCGCGATCTGATCTGATCAGCTGAAAGTTAGGAAGATGAAGCACTCTGTCCGGTATGGTATTGTTCAGCCAGGTTCAAGATTCAAGATTTTTATTTGTCACATACACGATTATATAGAGTGTATATAACCAGCAGTGAAATGTGAGTCAGGTCCGCTCCATGGACAGTGCAAATATTATAGAATACAACACAGGAAATATACATAAAATGAAATAGTAAAAAATAGATATAAAGAACAAAATATAAAAAAATATGCATGACAGTATACTGTAGACTTAAATGTTAAGATAAGCAGGAATGTACAAGAGAGGAATGTGCAAACAGGTTGTACATGGTTGTCATGTAGCAGCAATACCAAACAAAAACAAAAAACAAAACACAGAAAGTGCTGTGTGCAAATGACACTGTCAGTGTGAGGTAGAGAATAATGAATATCTTACTGATTGTAAGTGATTAATAAGTGGAGTCATGATGATGTTAAGAGGCTGAGTTTGAGTTCAGGAGCCTGATGGCCTGGGGGAAGAAACTCCTCCTAAGTCTCTCAGTTTTTGCCATCAGGCAGCGGAAGCGCTTACCAGATGACAGCAGAGTGAAAAGACAGTTTCCAGGGTGATTTGATTCTTTGATGATTTTGACAGCTCTGCTTCTGCAGCGTTTGAGGTAGATGTCCTGCATAGAGGGGAGAGCAGACCCTGAGATGCGCTCAGCTAAGCGCACAACTCTCTGCAAGGCCTTGCAATCTTGGCTGGAGCTGTTTCCATACCACACTGAGATGCACTGAGTCAATACACTTTCTATGGTCCCTTAATAGAAAGTTTTCAGGATTGTTGGTGAGACCCTGAATTTCCTCAGCTGTCGCAGATGGTACAGTCTTTGCCTGGCTTTCTTAACCTGCGTTTGAATGTGTGTAGTCCAAGTCAGGTCCTCGGAGATGTTTACACCAAGGTACTTGAAGCTGCTTACCCTCTTGTTAGACGGCGTTACAGCAGTGTCCGGAACCGAGGGCGTGAGCCATGTTTCAGTCAAACAAATGATGTTACAGTCCCTTATGTCCCATTGGAAACTTATACTGGCTCTAAGATCGTCAATCTTATTCTCCAAGGATTGGATATTAGCGAGCAGAATGCTCGGTAAAGGAGGACTGTGAGCCCTTTTCCTCAGCCTGTTGCGAATACCAGCGCGTTTTCCACAGTGTTTCTTGTTCCGTCGCCTGTGGCCATTGTTCTCCTCCGCGTTCTGAAGAATCTCGAGAGGCCACGATGGATTCGGGGATAAAGTGTCCTGAAACAGGTTAGTGTAGTCCAATGTCCAAAAGTGTTCCTTTGTCGTAAGTGATCAGTGCAGACGTTATGTGTGTAAAAAGAGAAAGCAAAAGTAAGTAAAAAAGTAAATAAAAGCACAATCTAAGCGGAGCGATCTGGACGGCTTCCGAACACAGCGGTGCCATCTTACTGTCAAGGTTTCCGTGAAACACAGAGCAGCAGAGTTTGAAAAATCCCTGTTTGTCCGGGAGAGCAGAAGGAGTTTGTCCATTTTGTTGGGTAGAGAGTGGAGATTCGCGAGATGGATGCTAGGCAACGACGTTCTTAATCCACGCTGACGAAGCTTCACAAACGCGCCGGCTCGCTTCCCCCGTCTGCGCGTCCTCCAGCGTCTAAACAACACTGCTGCTCCTCCGACTACAATGTCCAGCAAAACGTACGAATGATCAAAATATTTAGTGGTGTGTTCTGCTGAATGTTCAGCAGTTCACCCCTGGTAAAACTGATCGTGTTTGAGAAACAAAAAACAGGAAAAACAAACAAAAACAGTACGAACACTGAAGAGCAAAGCACTGTAGCTGCCATGTGCGGCGCCATTTTGTTATATGTTATATGTGTACAAGTGCTCGCACTGCGACAAGTGTTTCAGTCAGTCGGGGAACCTGAAGATACAAGAGAGAGTTCACACTGCTGCCCGCCGTGTGGAAGGAGCTTCATCACCTCCAGCGCTCTGCTATCACACAGGAGAAACTGTCTCCAGAAGTTATCATAGTCAGCAGGAGAGATAAACTGAGATGTCATCGTGCAATGTCATTGGATTGAACATCTACATGCTGAAGAGTACCAGCACTTTCCATATTAAATACTTTGTGTGCTGTAACGTTTGTCAGACAATGACAACAACAGTCTGTTATTTCTCCATGCATATCCTTAACAAATTCATTATATCATTTGCAGTTTGTGAGATGTGATGAACTGAAAAGACGTGCAGTGAAAAGAACATGAGGAGATCAGAAGAGTGCTGGAGGCCTAACATCTACAGCACTGATGAAAATATGAAATAAGGACCTTTGCAATACACAAACTGTGTACTTTAAATTAATCAGTTTGGTCACATGAATAGGGTACATTAATATTATTTATTGGCTTTAACCAAGACCACTGTATTATGCTTGAATTGTACATTATGAAATGTCTGTAAATGAGAGCAGAATGTTGTACAGAGCTGCTTAACGTTCAGCAGATTTTCAGTATTGTTTCAACATTGTGTCTCAGTTCTGTTGTAATAAAGCTTTTTTTCACAGCACTTCTCCAGATCTTTACTTTATACTTGAAGTGAGAGTGGTAGGGAACACATTATAGGCCTAAACACAGTTCACTAGAGACTGGCTGGACAAATTGCAGCAGCAGTGACTAAACGGTTAGACATGAATGCAAATAAATTTATACATTTATTCAAAGTCGTAAAAAATTACTAGTTGACATTTCATTTTCAGGGTTTACCATTCCTAGTCCAGGAGAGTCACTTTTCTACAGAGTTTAGTTTGGTCTCTGATTAAACACACCTTAAACAATTCGTCAACGTCTTTTTGCTTACTTTAATAAAAGTGAGGTGTGCTAAACTAAATTCAGGAATTCAGAACCTGTTTTACAGACTCAGAGACACGCCTGTTTTACACACTTCACTCAAATACAGAACCAGGAATCACATGAGTTCAGAGACATATAAACTGAAGTGTAGTTGAGCTGTTGTGTGTTTGTGTCTCTATATTAGTGCAGTAAAATGGCAGAAGCCAGATTTTCTCAGGATGAGTTCTTGTGTCCGGTGTGTCTGGATCTCCTGAAGGATCCGGTGACCATCCAGTGTGGACACAGTTACTGTAAGAGCTGTATTACAGACTGCTGGAATGAGGAGGATGAGAAGAGAGTCTACAGCTGCCCTCAGTGCAGACAGACGTTCAGTCCAAGACCTATTTTAGGTAAAAACACCATCTTGGCTGAAATGGTGGAGAAACTAAATAAGATTAAACTCTCTGCTGACTGTGACACTGGAGCTGGAGATATGCCGTGTGACGGCTGTACTGGAAGAAAATACAAAGCTGTCAAGTCCTGTCTGGTGTGTCAGGAATCTTACTGTCAAACTCATTGTGAGCGTCATGAGGAGTTTCATTCACGTAAGCCACACAAAGTAATTGATGCCACTGGACGACTGCAGGAGATGACCTGCCAGAAACATGAGAAGCTCCTTGAGGTTTTCTGTCGCACTGATCAGAAATGTATATGTGTGCTGTGTATGGATGAACATAAAAACCATGACACTGTATCAGCTTCAGCACAGAGGACAGAGAAACAGGTATTTAACACTAGACACTAATGAAATATTGCTGACACTCATTTCAAATGTGTTTATATCAGCACCATATTAACAGCTTACAGCATTCACACTGCACACGACAGCAGAAATGAACAGCAGCTGCAAGAAGAGTTTCACTGTTTGCTGAAAATACACTGTAAACGTTTATAAACACAATCTTTCGTAAACTAGACTTTAAGAAACATAAAATAATGGTGTGGAATATTCACCCGGTCTTTGACTAAATATATATCTGTCAGGCATAAGGCAAGTTAAACACTTTCTATTCAGTAAATCTGGAACCAAATGATTTCAGTCACTTACAGCTTCACTTTGTGGATTAGCTTTGGTTCTTTTTAGATTATTCATAATTTTTCAATGTAAATGGGATGCTTGTCTTTATGTAAATTGGATTTCAGGATGATTAAATTAATACTCGGTGTAGTGATCCAATAGTTTGTTTATTTTCTGTCTAGAACCGCAGCTTAATTACACTGTCAGTGTGAAGCTTTACGTCTGTGTTATATTCACTTTTATAATACTTAAAACTGTAGTTTGAAACAGGCCTTAATTCATGTACAATGGTGGTAAATTATCAATCATTCCTCCTAGCTTAAACCTACGAACATTGGTTATTGTCACGTATTGCTCTGAGACAAGATCAAGATCCAAGTGCAGTAATTTTATTTCGAATTCCAGAATCATAGTCAAAAACAGGCAAGGGTCAAAACCAAATACAAAGATGAATCCAGGGGACAAGGCAAAAGGGTAAATCCAGGCAGGCAAAATCCAAAAACCACAAGATATAAACAGACAGCAGTGTAACAATCGCAAAACCTCGATGACAAATGCAGACACAAACACAGCTTAAATAGAAGAGACAAACTAATACAAATGACATACAGCAGAGGACAATCAGTCCAGAAGAGACTGGGTAAAGTTCATGGCCATGTAACAGTGGAAGGGGAGAGTGCCATCAAGTGGAAAGTCTAGGGCACAACAACTATACACTGTGACATTACCCTGTCTTGAGAGGAGCTGAAGTGAACACCCCTGCCACCTCTCAAGGTTCTGCAGCAGATGCCGCCACCTTGGGAGGAACTGGAGCGGGCTTAGGAGTGGATTCCTGGACTGAAGTGGGCTTTGGGGTGAACTTGTAAAATTGAGTGGGCTCTGGAGTGGACTCGTAGACTGGAGCGAACTCTGGAATAAATTCGTAGATTTGAGTCGGCTCTGGGATGAACTCGTAGACTTGAGTGGGCTCTGGGGTGAACTCGTAGACTTGAGTGGGCTCTGGGGTGAACTCGTAGACTTGAGTGGGCTCTGGAATGAACTCGTAGACTTGAGTGGGCTCTGGAATGAACTCGTAGACTTGAGTGGGCTCCGGGGAGAACTCGTAGGCTTGAGTGGGCTCTGGAATGAACTCGTAGACTTGAGTGGGCTCTGGGGTGAACTCGTAGGCTTGAGTGGGCTCTGGGTGAACTCATAGACTTGAGTGGGCTCTGGAATGAACTCGTAGACTTGAGTGGGCTCTGGAATGAACTCGTAGACTTGAGTGGGCTCTGGGGCGAACTCGTAGGCTTGAGTGGGCTCTGGGGTGAACTCGTAGACTTGAGTGGGCTCTGGGGTGAACTCATAGACTTGAGTGGGCTCTGGGGTGAACTCATAGACTTGAGTGGGATCGGGAGTGGACACTGAGAGCTCCTGGACTGGAGCGGTCTCAGGGGTGACAAATGCAGACACAAACACAACTTAAATAGAGAGACAAACTAATACAAATGAAATGAGTTCATGGCCATGTAACAGTAGAAGGGGAGAGTGCCATCAAGTGGACAGCCTTGGGCACAACAACTAGACACTGTGAAAAGTTATCAGTTCCACTTTTCCTGAATTCTTCTGTTCACATGATGATTTAGTGCCAGTAGTTTTCTGTGAGATTCACTATCATGTGTTTGTCCTGCAGAAGCAGCTGAAGGAGATGCAGAAGACATTCCAGCAGAGAGAGAAAGATCTCCAGCAGCTGAGAGAGGCTGTGGAGTCTCATAAGGTGAGTCTGGAGAAGAAGAGAAGTTTGTCTCAGTCTCAGTTCAGACTCACTGAAGCCTGAATCACTGTGTGTCCTAACAGCGCTCTGCACAGACAGCAGTGGAGGACAGTGAGAGGAGTGTGGAGCTGATGAGTTTTGATTTCTGTTTTCTGTAGAGTTTCCAGTCTCTCTCAGCACCTCCTGAATCTACAGATGTAAATGATGATCTCTTCAGTTCTCTCGTCTCTTTTGATGATCTGAGAGAATCTGCTCATCAGCTGAGAGACAAACTGGAGGATTTCTGCAAAGAGGAGCTCAAGAAGATCTCAGACAGAGGTAAAGTCCTGGAGATTCATCTGCTCTCAGAAACCAGTCCATCATCATCTCATATCATGGAGAATATCATATTAGAAATGTCTTAGGAATGGATGCAGGATCATGAGAATCACACTGTTCATGTCTGTTGATTTCCACAGTCACATTCACCAACATTGTTCCCAGGACCAGGAACGACTTCCTACAATGTAAGTCAGTAAGAAAACAAGTAGAAAAACTCACTGAGTGTGTTCATGTTCTTCTGTAGAAGGAGAAAGAAGAGTTTTATAATTGATGATGTAAATGATGATTTGCACAGATATCTGGTCATCTGTACTGAGACACTGATGATACACTTACAATGAAGAGTTCAGATGCATGAAAAGATCAAACAGATTCAAAATTCCTGATTCTGATGTGTTTTATCTCCATCAGATGCCCATCAGCTCACTCTGGATCTGAACACAGTGAATAAATTCCTCCGTCTGTCTGAGAGCAACAGAGTGATTACTGGCACTGGCACAGATCAGTCGTATCCTGATCATCCAGACAGATTTTATCATTATTATCAGGTGTTGTGTAGAGAGAGTGTGTGTGGACGCTGTTACTGGGAGCTGCAGTGGAGTGGATATGTGTTTATATCAGTGTCATATAAGAGCATCAGCAGAAAGGGATGGGGTGATGAGTGTGTGTTTGGATATAATGATCAGTCCTGGAGTTTGATCTGTCGTTCCTCCAGTTACTCATTCATACACAATAACATAAAGACTGTTCTCCCTGTGAAGTCCATCAGCAGTAGAATAGGAGTGTCTGTGGATCACAGTGCAGGAACTCTGTCCTTCTACAACGTTTCTGACACAATGAGCCTCATCCACACAGTCCAGACCACATTCACTCAGCCGCTCTATCCTGGGATTATTGTTGATCCTGGATCATCAGTGAAACTGTGTTGATGAATCAGAATAGATTGACAAGAGAATTTACCCATAATGCTTTGAGCTGCATGATAAATCAGTAATAGCAAGATGTTATAGAGTCTCTTGAACAAAACATTACACATCTCTCGCAAAAGCAAACACTTATTTCAAAACTATTTTAATTCTTATAAAATTGTGCTTTTGCATAATAACTCACACAAAAACATCAAATGATTGGCCACATACACGCCAAACTACACAGATACAGTATGACAAATGTAAAAAACTCCTACCTAAATACAACATTTGTGGGCTGTAAATTAAAGTGGTCCTTGTTACCTCCTTATTCCATGTAGTTACAGGGTAAATACAACATTTGTTGGCTGTAAATTAAAGTGGGGCTTGTTACCTCCTTATTTCATGTAGTTACAGGGTGAATACAACATTTGTTGGCTGTAAATTAAAGTGGTCCTTGTTACCTTCTTATTCCATGTAGTTACAGGGTAAATACAACATTTGTGGGCTGTAAATTAAAGTGGTGCTCTGTTACCTCCTTATTCCATGTAGTTACAGGGTAAATACAACATTTGTTGGCTGTAAATTAAAGTGGGGCTTGTTACCTCCTTATTTCATGTAGTTACAGGGTAAATACAACATTTGTTGGCTGTAAATTAAAGTGGTCCTTGTTACCTCCTTGTTCCATGTAGTTACAGGGTAAATACAACATTTATGGGCTGTAAATTAAAGTGGTTCTCTGTTACCTCCTTATTCAATGTTGTCACAGGGTAAATACAACATTTGTGGGCTGTAAATTAAAGTGGCGCTCTGTTACCTCCTTGTGCCATGTAGTTACAGAGTAACTACAACATTTGTGGGCTGTAAATTAAAGTGGTGCTCTGTTACCTCCTTATTCAATGTTGTCACAGGGTAAATACAACATTTGTGGGCTGTAAATTAAAGTGGCGCTCTGTTACCTCCTTGTGCCATGTAGTTACAGTGTAAATACAACATTTGTGGGCTGTAAATTAAAGTGGCGCTCTGTTACCTCCTTGTGCCATGTAGTTACAGAGTAACTACAACATTTGTGGGCTGTAAATTAAAGTGGTGCTGTTACCTCCTTGTTCCATGTAGTTAAGGGTAAATACAACATTTGTGGGCTGTAAATTAAAGTGGTGCTCTGTTACATCTTTGTTCCATGTAGTTACAGTGTAAATACAACATTTGTGGGCTGTAAATTAAAGTGGTGCTTGTTCCCCCATTATTCAATGTAGTTACAGGGTAAATACAACATTTGTGGGCTGTAAATTAAAGTGGCGCTCTGTTACCTCCTTGTGCCATGTAGTTACAGGGTAACTACAACATTTGTGGTCTGTAAATTAAAGTGGTGCTGTTACCTCCTTGTTCCATGTAGTTACAGTGTAAATACAACATTTGTGGGCTATAAATTAAAGTGTTGCTTTGTTACCTCCTTGTTCTATGTAGTTACAGGGTAAATACAACACTTGTGGGCTATAAATTAAAGTGGTTCTTGTTACCTCCTTGTGCCATGTAGTTACAGGGTAAATACAACATTTGTGGGCTGTAAATTAAAGTGGTGCTCTGTTACATCTTTGTTCCATGTAGTTACAGGGTAAATACAACATTTGTGGGCTGTAAATGAAAGTGGTGCTCTGTTACCTCCTTGTTCCATGTAGTTACAGGGTAAATATAACATTTGTGGGCTGTAAATTAAAACGGTGCTCTGTTACCTCCTTGTTCCATGTAGTTACAGGGTAAATACAATATTTGTGGGCTGTAAATTAAAGTGGTGCTTGTTACCTCC
>CM049845.1:988422-1005922 GCA_027422415.1 Schizothorax lantsangensis
ATATATATCATATAATCATCACTATCCTACAGGTACTGTTTACTAACAAGGTGACAGCGCCAACTACTGGCCTGGTATACGTAACACATATGTGTAAACGCTAATCGTTTTGAAAACGTTGTCGTGTATACGTGAAACTTTTTAAAAACACAAGGGAAAAACTTTTCAGTTATTGACTACATCGTTGTCATGTAAACGTAGCCTAAACCACTCGTTTAACACTTTTAAAAAGACAAAAGAAAGTTTGTGTTTTGAAGAAAAAGTATTCACTGGTTACTGTGTAGGCTACATATTTAGGAAAAAGACATAAACTCAGTAGTTTTAATCAATCTAAAGTTTGTCATGACTAACATCTTAAAGAGAAAAGTCTTTCATGCATTCTGTTGTTATTTGTCTCAAGACTCTTATATAAAAACAGTTGAGTGTGGACATAATCTCCTACATGAAAGATATTTATATCATCACAAAACATCAGAAACATTAGGAGGGTGATACGTTGGACTTTTCAATTATTTGATTATTTCTTCTATCAAATGTTTGATCAAACCTTAGTAAATTAAAAACTAAATAAACCCAGTTGTTTAAAAATATTATAGTGTGAAAAATAAATATGATGCATTTAAACAGCATGGTTAATAATACCATTTTTAAAGTGAGAAAGAAAGTTTAATCTGTTGTAAAGATTGTGTGAGACATTTGTAGCACTTTGTTTAAGAATTACTTTTGTTACAAACAACCTTATGACAACTAACTTTCAGTCTAATTAATAAAGAAACATCTCCATAAGCACCTTACATTCATCAGAGGATCATTTGACTGCTTCTAATACCTGTTTTAGAGCTTCATGATTGTAGGTTTAAAAGATCAAAACAATCTTAACTTATTTGTTAAAACAAAAGTGATATCATTGTTTAATCACACTTGTAAAGATGCCCAGTGGGATGCTAAGAGGTTTATTTGTAAAAGGTTTGTATGAGACATCGTAAAAGTTTAAATGTTTAACTGCAGGGGGTTGTGTGTGTGTGTGTGTGTGTGTGTGTGTGTGTGTCTGTCTGTCTCTCTCTCTGTGTGTGTGTGTGTGTGTGTGTCTGTCTCTCTCTCTCTCTCTGTGTGTGTGTGTGTGTGTGTGTGTGTGTGTCTGTCTCTCTCTCTGTGTGTGTGTGTGTGTGGGGGAGTGGCTGACTGAACATCTGGGTCTTTGTGAATGCAAACTGTGCGCTTACAAAAGCACCATATGATAGAGACCAACAGTGTTGCTTAAACAAATACAACACAGGACTATAAAAGGCAGTTATATATGCGCATAAAATATGTAGTTTCTGTTGTTTCATTAGAGGAGCGCGGGCGCAAACTAAAGAGTTTTGAATTTTGGAGTTAGTTGTAACACCCGTGGTTTAAATATTTCCACACATGCCAGTATAACAACATTTATGGTATTTACTAGTTGCCATATATAGAGAAAAAATTGCTCAAATTCAAAACTCTTTTGAAGATATCACTGAATATTTGTTTCACCATAGCAAAAGTACATTTCTGAAGTACATATTTTATCTCAGTTTTTAGTATTAATTTAAAATTAAGAAACCACGAGAAATAGGTGAATAAAGACTGACAGTAAATGTTTAACGTTCAGAAATTATTATTTTAAGAAATGTAAAGCATTTTCGTTGGTTTATGTGTCTTGTTTTCTCTGAGAGCTATGTGTGGAGGGGAGTGTTGTGTTCATCTCTGTGATTTTCTGAATGTCTGAATGTGAATTCTGTTTTCATCTATTTGCCCACATTGTTTTGAACTATTCTGTATAGCTGTGTGTTGCAATCAGGGCCGTCTCAAGCATGGTTGCAATGTGTACACCACCTACGGGGCATGTTGTCACATTTCACTTCCATTCATCTGGGCAGGGGCGTAGACATCTCTCTCTCTCTCTCTCTCTTTTTTTTTTTTTTTTGGTCTAAGCAACAGGTTTTGTTTTTTATCTCTTACTTTTAATTGGCTGAGAAATCAAATACACTGTATATATATATACAGTATATATATATATATATATATATACAGTATATATATATATATATCAACTATACATTCTGTTAATTTTGTGAATTAGTGAAATTTTATGATTTGTGATACCTGTGAAGAAATAGAGCTGAGTATCATCAGCACAACAGTGAAGGCTAACACCATGTTTCCTCACATGCACAGGGTGAAAAGAAACGGCCCTAGTACTGAGCCTTATGGTACTCCATATACTGCACTTGTGACAGTGACACATTTTGACACATTTTACAGTAGCTTGAATTGACAGTTGTAGTAGCCTGAGTTAGGATGCAGATGTAAATCTATGTTCATTATCAAAAACAGTAACATCTGTAAAAAATGTAACCTCATTTTTATATGGTGAAATACAATTATTCTGTTTGAGTTTTATTAAAATTAACCATTGTTCTTCCATAGTAGCATATATTTAGATCATGATAACCAGAGTTAAAACCACACTTATAGCACCTCAATACCATGGCAAAAAATGCAACTATATAGTTTCTAGGTATTTGTATGAAAAACAGTTTCTGCTGTTTGTCAGCACTGTTTCATCTGGCTTTAAACTAGTTTAAATCACTGTGTCATTTGTGTTCTTCACTGAATTCAAGCACTTCAAACTGAATCTCACAGCGCTGTTTAGTGTTATGTGACCGAGACTCATCAGCGAGTAAATTAATCTGCTCTATTGAAGCTCCGAACCGCTGCGCTGCCGTTTGAACTTTAAGCCAAGTGGATAAATGGTCCGTGTGGCACACTTTCAATGAGTTAATAAACATTACATCAAACATTTATCGTAACTCTTGTTATCGTTTTATCGAGGGACTGTCACAGAATGGCCCGTATTCCTCCATCACTGATCACCTTCACCTGCACCTGATTAATGATCATGCACACCTGCTCCTCATCACCACAGTCATTAGCACCGGGATATAAGCTCACTCCTCATCCTGCACCACTGTCTGATCTTAAAGTCACTAAGCTGCCAAGACATTGATACTTGTGGATACTACTCGGACCTTCACTCTCTACAGCGGACTGCTAGCTGAGTATACTAACCGGTGTTACTTACCTGATGATACTCACCCTCTGTCTTCCCTCTCATCACCAGATATCTGTTCATCTGTGGACTCTAGAGACTCGCAGGCTCTCCAGGATTCCTATCCGCCACGAACCTGCCAAAGGACAGAGACACAATCAGAATCCCAGCGCACTATTCATCTAGAAAGCCACTTACCTCACGCAAAGACTCTCACCACTGTTGTCTCACCTAATCCTGTAATAAACTCTACCTCTTCTACACTTACCTTTGTGTCTGGCAGTTCCGTTACAGGGACAGTATACCAAGATAATTATCATTATAGTTTTATCCCCTTGCCCTTCCTCAAAGTATATCCGGACCCCAGGTTGGGAATCACTGCTTTAAGGTGTAGGAATAAGAGACAGACCTTGTTTTTGAATGGTACCATATAAGTAATTTTATTCATTTAAAAATGTTGTTACTCCTGAATTTTAAACCATTCGTTTACAGTCACAGACATGTTTTTTATCATTTAATACATCGATCTAGGACTGAAATGATAGTAACTTCACTGCAAGAAGTGTGTTTTAGTGAAAGACACATTCACTCCTGAAGCTGAGGAGCCATTCTGGAGCATTAATCTCTCCAGCGACCTGTATTTATTATGTATGAAGGACTTTAAATGTCTTTGAAGAGTGGTCATTTCGCTGAAACTCCTCCCACATGGAGGGCAGTGATACGGCTTCACTTCACTGTGAACGATCTCGTGTGATTTCAGGTGTGCCGCCGTATCAAAACCCTTCCCACACTGAGGACAGATGAATGGCTTCACACCAGAGTGACTTTTTAAGTGAATCTTAAAGTGTCCATTCTGTGCAAAACCTTTCCCGCACTGCTGGCATGTAAAAGGCTTCTCTTGAGTGTGAATTCTCATGTGCCCTGTAAGGCTTCCTTTTTGTCGGAAACTCCTCTCACACTGAGTGCACTTGAACGGCTTCTCTCCAGTGTGGATTCGTATGTGTTCTGTAAGACTCGCTCTTTGTTTAAACCCATTTCCACAGTACTTGCATGTGAAAGGTCTCTCTCCAGTGTGAATTCTCATGTGATCCTTCAGGCTTCCTTTACATGTGAAACTCTTTCCACACTGACGGCAGGTGCACGACTTTCTAGCTCCATTTCTCTGAGTTCTCTTTTGTGACACATTCTTTTTATTCTTTTTAGAAGATTTTTCATGCAGTTCTTCACTTTCCTCTTCAACGTCACTCAGTTCTTCACTTTCTTCTTCAAGTTCACTCTGTTCTTCGCGTTCCTCTTCCACTTCCATCAGGTCTGAAAGGAACAAATTAAATTTACTTTTTCAAAAAAAAAAAAATCAATTAAATTGACAAGAAGAGTGAAATAAGAAATAAAAGTGACCCCTATTTTATATCTATTTTATAACATCATGTATATGTTGAAGGTTCATTTTATTACAACTCTTAATCCTTATTATTATCCTCATTATAATATTTCCTGGGTTTTGTCTCCACAACATGAAAGAACAAAATACTGGATAAATTAACTTAAATTAATAATAATAATGGCTAATAGTGGCTTTGGTAAGACAGAAATGTTTCAGTAATGCTTTGCTACACAATGTGTGTCCAAGATAAATGTTGTGTGATTACACAATATGTGTGCACCATCATAAGGAGTTATTCAATTACTAATAACTTGTACTTGTTTGGATGGAAATGTTAATGTTCCAGGTTCAGATGGATGAAGCTTAAAGTGACAGTTCACCCAAAAAATAAAAATTCTGTCATTATTTCAAGTATTCCTCGCTGCAGACTGTAGCGCGGTGACGTCACGTATGTGTTTACCGCGCATGCGCAAAGTGACGTATGGTATGTCTATAAAATGCATGCGCAGGAGCGTGGTGATGTCACGTACCTACGTTACGTATGGATTTACCGTAAATACGTGTGCGTGCCGTACTGACTGGCGTTAATGCGCATGTGCAGGTTCATTCACTTCCGGATGTTCGAAAGGTATGGTGGATATGAGATTCGGCGGAAGTAAGTCAAAGAACATTTACTTACTTGTGTTCTCTTAAAAATGTGCGTTTGTGTTAATGGCTTTTAATTGTAAGGATGCTTAGTCATATTCATAGAGAGTGTCATTGCAAATGTGTGCGATTTCAAACATTTATGACATGTTTTATGATAAGTGACAGGGAAGTTTAGGTCTTTAAAGGGTCTTTAAAAGTCTTATTTTGCCTAAAATGAGCCTTTAAAGATGTCTTAAAATAGAGCAGAAAGACTTATATTAATAAAGGAATGCCATTGATGGTAGCATGTATTGCAAAAAAAAAAAAAAAAGTTTCTCATATTTGTAATCTTTTTCATTGACTAACATTATCAAAGATGAATAGATACTGCAACAAATGTATGGTTCATTGTTAGTTCATGTTAATTAATACATTAACTAGTGTTGTTAACCAATGACACATTGTAAAGTGTTACCTCTTAAATTTACCTTCATGTGACTTCATATGAGTTTTTAGGGACATTGTCAGTGAGACGAAATTCAGAGAAGAGGCCCACTTCATGTGGCTAGACAGATAGTTCCCTTTCAAGGGAACTTCGAACTGCGTCCTCTAGGGGTCGCTATGGGGAACGCCGTCAGCGTGACCCGTGTCTGAAGCATACATACAAAAACACCACCTGTTGGCCGGCGACAGCCTATGACGTCACTACCGGTGCGACCACAGTATAAAGGGGAGCCGGGAAAATACATCATCCTCTTCTTCGTCTTCAATGACTGTTTTGTTTGAAGCGTGCATTCTACCGGTAAGAACGATTTTCTACTCTTATTATGGCGAGCACTAGCAAGGCGTTTAAGAGATGTGTGCATCCGTGTCCTCGTTATTTGACACCTGATGACACACACGATCTTTGCGTCTTTTGTTTGGGCGAGGAGCACGCACGCGATGTTCTCGAGGGAGCAATCTGTGTGCACTGTGAGTTTTTCTCTATGAGAAAGCTCCGCTCTCGTCTGCCTCTCTTTTCGAGGAAGGAGGGGCAGCCGTCTGCTTCCCGCGGTTCAAGACCCACTGTTGCCGAGGCACGGAGGGGAATGAGCTCGTGGGGCTCGCAGGCGGATCTGGCTGATGAGTTAGAGAGGGGACTTTCCTTCTTGCGCTCGTCGGCCACGAACGAGGGTGAGCTGCTGGATGATGATGCGATTTCGCTTACATCATCTGATCCAGCGGCTGGTGCTCTGCTGGGTTATGCCCAGGAAGAGCAGGAGATGTCTGAGGGCGAAGAAGCTGAGGCTGAGCCCGCTCAATCCTCCTGCCTTGCGTATGACGAGTTGTTGGAGGTTATGGAACGCGCCACGGCGAGGCTTGACTTGCCGTGGAAGCGGGTCAAGATGGCAGTGCCGCGGGGTAAAAAAAAAAAAAAGCCGTTTTCCTCTCGCATCCATAGGTTTCAGCATACCAGTTATGCTGACATTAGGGGAAGCATGGAAACGGCTATGAAGGATGCCCCGTGTGGAAGAGATGCTAGCCAGCTTTCTCTCTGTGGGTGAGACATCCTCTCTCAAGGCTCCCTCCTTGCCATCTAAGCCCCTTCAAAAGTACGCAGCAGCAGGTCAGGCTGTCGCTTCGTTGCACACGATGGCGGTGCTTCAGGCATACCAGGCTGATCTGCTGAAAGACCTGGATAAGGGTCAGGGCTTGTCACCTGATGAAAGAAGGTCCAGGTCTGTGCCCGAACAATGCAGGGGTCCTGGCCCATCTCCGTCTGGGGATCAGAGATGGGCACAGAAGGCTAGTGTCACGGCTCGTGCCCCTCCCCCGCCTGCAGGTAGGGCTAGAGGAAGGCGCGGGTCAAAGAGAGGTAGGCAAGACCTGAGGGAGGTGATCCAGACGAGGCGTTCTCAACGCTCTCGTCCAGACCAGAGTAAGACTTGAACATCTACTCCCTTCCCTCGGGGGGCCTGTCATCTGCCCTCATCTTCCCCTGCAGCCAACGTTAACTCCACCTGACCGAGGTTAGGTGGGAACCTAGAAACCTGCGTTTTAAAAACATTGCAGTCTATATGCTGGACTAATGATGTTTTGGTTAAGTTCTATGTTTCATAGAAACTACCTTACTGATGTTCCGGACCCGACTCTTCGGACTTCGCCTCCGGGACTGATCTCATGTGCAGGAACCATGGATGGGTGAGTACGATCCAGTTCTACGGTTCACTGGTATTGTGTAGCCATCCTTTGCAGTATTTCTGGGACCTGTCATTTGGTGTGTTTCACCTCTTGCTTTCGACGCAGTGCAGTGATGACCTCACTCGTCGATATTAGATCCAGGCTAGGATGAGAGCCCTGTTCCCAGGCCGCATACCCCTGGATCATGTGGCCCAGTCGTAGGTTTCTGTGGGAGCCTCCTTGGTCATCAGGTCTCCAGCACTGCAATTACAGGACCTGCGGGTCTTTTTACTATCAGTTTCTTGGCAGGGGACGCCTCTTATTGAGGAAGGTGCATGGCTATCTGAGGATATCTATGTGCTAGCTCAGGGACTGCTCCCCTTTCGGGGGTTTTTAAGTAGCAATCTCCCTGAGCCCTTGCCTAGAGTGTTTCCCTGCTAGGATTGTGGCTCTGGAGGGCTTACCGAGGTTTCAGGCAGTGGCTAGCATTGCTCCCCTCACCATAGAGGGTCACCTATGAGCATGCTGCTCCCTTCTGAGCGTCTGAGTTCCCTCTCGTGCTGAGTGTTGAGTTCTCCGCTCTCCGGAGCTGTCACAGCAGCCTCATGCTCTCCTGGTTGGTCGAGCCAGCATTGCTCCCCTCACCATAGAGGGTCACCTATGAGCATGCTGCTCCCTTCTGAGCATCTGAACTCCGCCCCCAGAGCTTGTTGATAGGCTGCCCTTGTATCTGAGCTCCATGTCAGCAGAGCTAGCAGGTTGCTAGGCCTCTCTTTGCCTCCCTGTTAAGTTGCTCTCCTTGTTGGTCGAGCTAGCATTGCTCCCCTCACCATAGAGGGTCACCTATGAGCATGCCGCTCCCTTCTAAGCGGTTGAGTTCCCTCTCATGCTGAGAGTTAAGTTCTCCGCTCCCCAGAGCTCTGAGTCAGCATATGGTAAGTGTGCACGCTAGTCTTTGTGCCCTTTCTAAAATCCACGTTGTGGTAAGATCGCACATCAAGTGTTTTGCGTTCTTTCTAAAATCTGGTACGGTAGGGGTTACGCGCTGCGGCTTCATGCCCTTTCTTTGAGTTGGTCAGGCCCCGGTTTCACCTTGGGCCCCACTCTACCTATGTATAGAGCCAGCATTGCTAAAGCCCCTCATCTTAGAGGGTCACTTATGAGCACACTGCTCCCTTCCGAGCGCTGTGATTCAGCGGCCTTAGGTAGGTTGCTCTCCTTGTTGGTCGAGCTAGCATTGCTCCCCTCTCCATAGAGGGTCACCTATGAGCATGCCGCTCCTTTCTGAGCATCTGAGTTCCCCCTCATGCTGAGAGATGAGTTCTCCGCTCTCCGGAGCTGTCATTCAGCAGCTTCAGGTTGTTAAGCCTCTTTAGGCCTCTCTGTTAAGTTGCTCGCTTTACGGCTCCCTAGAATATTTAAATCCATGTTTATGGTAAGTGCGCACGCTAAGTCTCTGTGCACTTTCTCAAGCCACATTGTGGTAAGATCGCACATCAGGTGTTTTGCGTTCTTTCTAAAATCCTGTACGGTAAGGGTTACGCGCTGCGGCTTCGTGCCTTTTCTTTGAGTTGGTCAGGCCCCGTTTTCACCTTGGGCCCCACTCTGCCTATGTATTACATTGGACATGCTCTCTTTATGGTCGAGCTAGCATCGCTCCCCTCAACATAGAGAGTTATCTATGAGCATGCCGCTCCCTGCTGAGCTCCTTGGTGGCTTATGAGCACATTGCTCCCTTCCGAGCGCTGTGATTGAGCAGTCTCAGGTAGGTTGCTCCCCTTGTTGGTCGAGCAAGCATTGCTCCCCTCTCCATAGAGGGTCACCTATGAGCATGCCGCTCCCTTCTGAACGTCTGAGTTCCCTCTCATGCTGAGAGTTAGGTTCTCCGCTCCCCAGAGCTGTCACAGCAGCCTCATGCTCTCCTGGTTGGTCGAGCTAGCATTGCTCCCCTCACATAGAGGGTCACCTATGAGCATGCCGCTCCCTTCTCAGCTTCTGAGTTCCCTCTCATGCTGAGAGTAAGGTTCTCCGCTCCCCAGAGCTCGAATCAGCAACTTCAGGTTGTTAGGCCTCTCTAAACTGCCTCCCTGTTAAGCTGCTCGCTTGTGGGTAATAACAGCCTCTGTGATTCACTAGAAACGGGTACAATCCATGTTATGGTAAGTGCACACGCTAGTCTCTGTGCACTTTCTAAAATCCACGTTGTGGTAAGATCTCCCATCAAGTGTTTTGCGTTCTTTCTAAAATCCTGTACGGTAGGGGTTACGCGCTGCGGGTTCGTGCCCTTTCTTTGAGTTGGTCAGGCCCCGGTTTTACCTTGGGCCCCACTCTACCTATGTATAGAGCCAGCATTGCTAAAGCCCCTCATCTTAGAGGGTCACTTATGAGCACACTGCTCCCTTCCGAGCGCTGTGATTCAGCGGCCTTAGGTAGGTTGCTCTCCTTGTTGGTCGAGCTAGCATTGCTCCCCTCTCCATAGAGGGTCACCTATGAGCATGCCGCTCCTTTCTGAGCATCTGAGTTCCCCCTCATGCTGAGAGATGAGTTCTCCGCTCTCCGGAGCTGTCATTCAGCAGCTTCAGGTTGTTAAGCCTCTTTAGGCCTCTCTGTTAAGTTGCTCGCTTTACGGCTCCCTAGAATATTTAAATCCATGTTTATGGTAAGTGTGCACGCTAAGTCTCTGTGCACTTTCTCAAGCCACATTGTGGTAAGATCGCACATCAGGTGTTTTGCGTTCTTTCTAAAATCCTGTACGGTAAGGGTTACGCGCTGCGGCTTCGTGCCTTTTCTTTGAGTTGGTCAGGCCCCGTTTTCACCTTGGGCCCCACTCTGCCTATGTATTACATTGGACATGCTCTCTTTATGGTCGAGCTAGCATCGCTCCCCTCAACATAGAGAGTTATCTATGAGCATGCCGCTCCCTGCTGAGCTCCTTGGTGGCTTATGAGCACATTGCTCCCTTCCGAGCGCTGTGATTGAGCAGTCTCAGGTAGGTTGCTCCCCTTGTTGGTCGAGCAAGCATTGCTCCCCTCTCCATAGAGGGTCACCTATGAGCATGCCGCTCCCTTCTGAACGTCTGAGTTCCCTCTCATGCTGAGAGTTAGGTTCTCCGCTCCCCAGAGCTGTCACAGCAGCCTCATGCTCTCCTGGTTGGTCGAGCTAGCATTGCTCCCCTCACATAGAGGGTCACCTATGAGCATGCCGCTCCCTTCTCAGCTTCTGAGTTCCCTCTCATGCTGAGAGTAAGGTTCTCCGCTCCCCAGAGCTCGAATCAGCAACTTCAGGTTGTTAGGCCTCTCTAAACTGCCTCCCTGTTAAGCTGCTCGCTTGTGGGTAATAACAGCCTCTGTGATTCACTAGAAACGGGTACAATCCATGTTATGGTAAGTGCACACGCTAGTCTCTGTGCACTTTCTAAAATCCACGTTGTGGTAAGATCTCCCATCAAGTGTTTTGCGTTCTTTCTAAAATCCTGTACGGTAGGGGTTACGCGCTGCGGGTTCGTGCCCTTTCTTTGAGTTGGTCAGGCCCCGGTTTTACCTTGGGCCCCACTCTACCTATGTATAGAGCCAGCATTGCTAAAGCCCCTCATCTTAGAGGGTCACTTATGAGCACACTGCTCCCTTCCGAGCGCTGTGATTCAGCGGCCTTAGGTAGGTTGCTCTCCTTGTTGGTCGAGCTAGCATTGCTCCCCTCTCCATAGAGGGTCACCTATGAGCATGCCGCTCCTTTCTGAGCATCTGAGTTCCCCCTCATGCTGAGAGATGAGTTCTCCGCTTTCCGGAGCTGTCATTCAGCAGCTTCAGGTTGTTAAGCCTCTTTAGGCCTCCCTGTTAAGTTGCTCGCTTTACGGCTCCCTAGAATATTTAAATCCATGTTTATGGTAAGTGCGCACGCTAAGTCTCTGTGCACTTTCTCAAGCCACATTGTGGTAAGATCGCACATCAGGTGTTTTGCGTTCTTTCTAAAATCCTGTACGGTAAGGGTTACGCGCTGCGGCTTCGTGCCTTTTCTTTGAGTTGGTCAGGCCCCGTTTTCACCTTGGGCCCCACTCTGCCTATGTATTACATTGGACATGCTCTCTTTATGGTCGAGCTAGCATCGCTCCCCTCAACATAGAGGGTTATCTATGAGCATGCTGCTCCCTGCTGAGCTCCTTGGTGGCTTATGAGCACATTGCTCCCTTCCGAGCGCTGTGATTGAGCAGTCTCAGGTAGGTTGCTCCCCTTGTTGGTCGAGCAAGCATTGCTCCCCTCTCCATAGAGGGTCACCTATGAGCATGCCGCTCCCTTCTGAACGTCTGAGTTCCCTCTCATGCTGAGAGTTAGGTTCTCCGCTCCCCAGAGCTGTCACAGCAGCTTCATGCTCTCCTGGTTGGTCGAGCTAGTATTGCTCCCCTCACATAGAGGGTCACCTATGAGCATGCCGCTCCCTTCTGAGCTTCTGAGTTCCCTCTCATGCTGAGAGTTAGGTTCTCCGCTCCCCAGAGCTCGAATCAGCAACTTCAGGTTGTTAGGCCTCTCTAAACTGCCTCCCTGTTAAGCTGCTCGCTTGTGGGTAATAACAGCCTCTGTGATTCACTAGAAACGGGTACAATCCATGTTATGGTAAGTGCACACGCTAGTCTCTGTGCACTTTCTAAAATCCACGTTGTGGTAAGATCTCCCATCAAGTGTTTTGCGTTCTTTCTAAAATCCTTACGGTAGGGGTTACGCGCTGTGGCTTCGTGCCCTTTCTTTGAGTTGGTCAGGCCCCGGTTTTACCTTGGGTCCCACTCTACCTATGTATTACAGTAATACTGACTTGAACAGGGTGTTGCTACTAAGGGTCTGTTGAGACAGTTCCCTCAGTGAGCTCATGCAGAGCAAGCGGTAGCCCCTGGGTGACAGGCCAGGACCTAGCTACTATCCTAGGCACTTGGCCGTATCCCCTTAAAGGAATCTTTCTTATGATTCTAAGCCTTTGAGCTCTACCCTGGGTCCGGGAGTCCCGGCCCTTAACAGGTAAATTTCAGGGTATGCAGCTCGGGTCTTTGGCCGTAGGGGATAATGTCACTAACAGCCGTCTAACCATCCCAGGGGAAACTCCCTTAGCCGGGTAGAGTGGGTACTTAGTGCTCGCCTCTTGTGCTTGGCTTGCACTCCCCTCAGCATGGTGGCGTGGGTATTCCGTTCCCCATAGCGACCCCTAGAGGACGCAGTTCGAAGTTCCCTCGAAAGGGAACGTCTCAGGTTACGTATGTAACCATGGTTCCCTGAGAGTAGGGAACGAGACACTGCGTCCTCTAGGCGCGGTGCCATGCATCGGACGCAAGCTTCAGACGAAGAAGTGGATGACGTATTTTCCCGGCGCCCCTTTATACTGTGGTCGTGCCGGTAGTGATGTCATAGGCTGTCGCCGGCCAACAGGTGGTGTTTTTGTATATATGCTTCAGACACGGGTCACGCTGACGGCATTCCCCATAGCGACCCCTAGAGGACGCAGTTCGAAGTTCCCTCGAAAGGGAACGTCTCAGGTTACGTATGTAACCATGGTTCCCTGAGAGTAGGGAACGAGACACTGCGTCCTCTAGGCGCGGTGCCATGCATCGGACGCAAGCTTCAGACGAAGAAGTGGATGACGTATTTTCCCGGCGCCCCTTTATACTGTGGTCGTGCCGGTAGTGATGTCATAGGCTGTCGCCGGCCAACAGGTGGTGTTTTTGTATATATGCTTCAGACACGGGTCACGCTGACGGCATTCCCCATAGCGACCCCTAGAGGACGCAGTGTCTCGTTCCCTACTTTCAGGGAACCATGGTTACATATGTAACCTGAGATGTTCTTTAACTCCTTAACATGTAGTGAGTACTGTACAAAGTATTTGAGTGTCTGTCTCTTCTCATCTTTCTGTCTGTCTCCTCTCAACTATCTGTTTTTTTTCCCTGATATTGCCCTCAACTATAAAATTTTCAAATTGAAAAAATTCTAACTTTCAGGCTATGCTTTCTCAAGCCAAGCCAACCTAAATTTTGACTTGACAAACTTTTTTAATCTAGTTGATGTTAATGCTGATTATAAATATAAATCTCTTAGGTACTTTACAGACAAAGCAAATAACACTCTTTTTCTAACCGTCCTATAATATATTTAGAAATAAATTAAAAATATTTTCCTTGTATGGCTCTTTTGCCTTTCTTCAAAATGATTTAATATTGCTGTAATATTGTTTGTTCTTTTATGTAAATTAGGTGTCGTGAACTGGAGTGCATACAGACAGGAGTTCCGGGTGCTGGATTCATTACTTGGGTAAAGTTGGTTTTATATTCGCACATTCACAACATTCACACATTTCCACGTTCAATAACTTTCTAATTATATGTGCAATAAAGTATTTTTTTTCTAATCAGCGACATCATTGTCAACCTACTACATTTTTTTTCACAATCGATCAAATTGGGCAAGTATTGTTTTAATGTCATATTTACTTGCGAATGTCCACTGAATGTCCAATGTAGTGTGCTTAAAGTAATTTAAGTAACAGGAGCTTTCCTGTAGCTCAGATAGTAGAGCATGGCGCTAGCAACACCAAGATCATGGGTTCGATTCCCAGGGAAAGCAAGAGCTGATAAAAAAATGTATAAACTGTAACTTGAATGAAATGTAAGTCGCTTTGGATAAAAGCGTCTGCTAAATGCATAAATGTAATTGAATGCAGAAGTCCGAATGTGCCAATATAAAACCAACTTTACCCAAGTGTATTCATTGACCCAGTGCCTACGGTGCAGTGAGATATTTAAAGACTGCCCACCTGGGTATGTCCGGAATGGCAGGATGGGAGTCCTACATGGGTTTTATTTAGAGGTCAACCGATTCATCGGTTTTGCCGATTAATCGGCACCGATAGTTGATTTGCAGAACAATCGGTTATCGGTTATCAGTTTTCGGTGTTGCTTTTTTTTTTTTTTTTTTTCTTCGTGTTGCGTCTGTTGCTGGAGTGGTTGAGAATGGTCTGCTATCATTATACAGTATGAGAGCGGCCTCTAGAGGCGGAAATCACTGACAGCACATGTTGTTTGTTTTGGCATGTGACACTGCTCGCTGCACAGAGCGGGAAACTTCAAACGCGCATTTAAATGCAACAGAAAGATAATTATTTTTTAAAAAAGATCACGATCTGCACTACTTTACGCTGTAGGGGCAGATACAAGCAACTAATGCATCACTGATACATAATTCACATCACCTGCACACACATGCACATTTGACACGTCCCCTTTAAGAGTTAGGGTGTTTTGTTGATGCGTGGTTACGACGCAAAAAGGTTCGAATAAATGGACTGTTCTGGTCTTATGCAGCAATCTTGACTCCGTGTATTTTCGATAGCTTAGAAAGCTACAACGCTACTATTGCTGCACTGTTTCTGCAAACACACCGATACAAAGATATAATGATGAAATCAGTGTTCGACACACAGTAATTAGAGTTCATATAGATGACTGTTAATATCACAGACCTCTCTGCTCGTCGGTGTCTCTCTCTCCGTGTGTTTCTGCTTCACTCGCGTCTTCTTTCTCGTCTTTAAGAAACTCCATCGTTCCGGAAGATTCAGTCGTTCCTCCGGGACTCATTCCTTCTGGTTTAGCGGCTGATCCGAGCGCTTTCTTCAGCGGAATGATCTGTGTGTGTGTGAGAGAGAGTATGTGTGTGTGTGAGAGAGAGAAAGAGAGAATGTGTGTGTGTGAGAGAGAGAGAGAGTGTGTGTGTGTGTGTTGAATGGCTGTGGGAGTGGCTGACTATGGCAAGCCGGTTTAGCATTAAACCTTTGTTTTGACTATCCATAAATATAATTTAAGATATGAACAATTGTAATTCGGATAGTCATAATTATATTTTAAGATATCTGAATTGTGCTTGCTCCTAGTCGAATTGCTGTTGTGTGATGTGAGAATAAATTTACTCAGCTCCTCCCCGCCTAACTGCTAACTACATAATAAAAGTCTGCGTTTGTCGTCACGGAGAGAAAAGCTACTGGATGAAGGATTATTAAATAATATCTGGATGCAGCCATATGTGGTAAAAGGTCTCCGTATGTGTGTATAGCACTGTGATTTTAATTGAATCATGTTGTAAAATGGACCAAATGTAGTGTAATGTTCAATAAAGGCAGACAACTGCTCTTCTGAATTTATTCATTATATATTTAGACATTATGAAGAACAATGGAATTATACAACAAAGACATGAAAAATAGTACAAATAAATGCAGAACAATGCTTCATAATCAGATGCAGTCAAAAAGGCTGATTTTAAAAAGATTAGTTTAACTGACATTGATGACATTTATTAGTAGGTTACATTATGTTGTGTATGGATTCAGGTTTACTTGTGTTGTTAGGGCAGCTTTTTATCGTACAATTCTGACTTTTATGAATTCTGCGAATTATGAACTTTATAACTCACAATTCTTACTTTATGCGAGTTGCATTGTGTTTAGCTAAATCTCGCAATTCTGAGAAAAAAGTCTGAATTGTGCGGTAAAAAGTCACTATTTATTTATTTGTTTATTATTTCTTTATTTAGTGGCAGAAACGAGCTTCTAGCTCACAAGGTCGGAGTATTGTATTGCATTATAGCAAGAGATCCATGATGATAATATTCTGCTGTGTCCAGTGATGAGCACCAATATATTATTTTAACATTATATCAAATGTTGCAACAGCTGACATGAGGCTTATACATGTGTTCGTTTGGAAATAAAGGCTAACACAATTTAATCCACAGCACACACGTCTCAAAATTACCATATAAAACAGGACAAAAGCCTATTTAAGTCCTCTCTGTATAGCCTACCACTTTTACACATGCTCCAGATAAATTTGTATTTCCATACTTTTGAATTACTTCTGTATAAAACAGTTTTAAATCACCCAGAGACACAGGACCTTTATTATACAACTCTTAGACAAAATGGCGGATGACAACAGTTTCCAAGCTAGGATTGGTTAAACAAAATGTTTAAGGTGGGGCTCAACAAAGGTGTATCTGCATGCACATATAGATATCTATAAAGGAGTTTTGACTAGTCAAATTGTTCATTCCAGATATCTACATTGCAATTACACCTAGTCACAAAGCTTAATGCAGATATCTCCAAAAAAGTTCTTCCTAGTCAAAAATCTGATTGGGATATCCATAATTAATTACACTTAGTGCCAATAGCCGCTGCCTAAAAAAAATACATTGGCACTCATCACTGAACAAAGCAGAATATCATCATAATGGATCTCTTGCTGTAATACAATACAATACTGCCACCTTGTGGGCTATTTCCCATGGAAGCTCGTTTCTGCCACTAAATAAAGAAACAAAGAAATAATTAATAAAGACATAAAGAAATAATTAATAAATAAATAAATAAATAGCAACTTTTTATCTCACAATTATAAAATGTATAACTTGCATTGTTTATATCTCGCAAATCTGAGAAAAATTCAGAATGAATGGTAAGATAAAAAGCTACAAATACCTTTATTTTTTATTCCATGGTGGAAACAAGCTGCCATAATGACACAAGTGAACCTGAATTGATACACAACGTAAAGTAACCTACTAATAAATGTCATCAATGCCAGATAAACTTTTATTAAATTGTAATCTTTTTAAAATCAGCCTTCACCTTTTTTTTGACTGCAACTGATTATGAGGCATTGTTCTTGTCCGTCATGCATTAATTTGTACTCTTTTTCATGTATGTGTTTTTTTTTTGTATAATTCCATTGTTTTTCATTATGTTTAAATATATAATAAATAAATTCAGATGAGCAGTTTGCGGTTTTCTGCCTTTATTGAACATTACACTGCATTTGGTCCGTTTTGCTGCGAAACAAGCTGCCATAATGACACAAGTGAACCTGAATTGATACACAACGTAAAGTAACCTACTAATAAATGTCATCAATGCCAGATAAACTTTCATTAAATTGTAATCCTTTTAAAATCAGCCTTCACCTTTTTTGACTGCATCTGATTAGGCACTGTTCTTGTCCATCATGCATTTATTTGTACTATTTTTCATGTTGTTTTTTTGTATAATTCCATTGTTTTTCATAATGTTTAAATATATAATAAATAAATTCAGACGAGCAGTTTGCAATTTTCTGCCTTTATTGAACATTACACTGCATTTGGTCAAATTAAAATCACAGCTCTAAACATACATGCACGCTGGAGACCTTTTGCCACATAAGGCTGCATTCAGATTTATTTAATAATCCA
>CM049845.1:1010922-1033422 GCA_027422415.1 Schizothorax lantsangensis
ACTCGCATATACATATAAACTCGATCCATGCATACACACCTATAAACACTCGCGCATACATATAAACTCGATGCGCGCATACACACCCACAAAGCACTCGCGCAAACATACAAAATAAAATTCACAAACGTATACAATTCTGATAAGAAAGACGCATGCTTTAGTTGTGTATATATGTATATGCAAGTGATTTCATATGTGGATGTGCGTGAACTTTTCAGTGCAAACGGAAGGCATTTCATAAAAAATGCCTTGTTCATAAAAAACTTGTTCATAAAGAAAAAAAAAAAAAAAACACCTTTCCCTTTTTCTTTCTCTCCTTCCCTTGCTAGCTTGTACTTATTTGAACAATGACTGAGACTTGGTGTTACGAGCACTTCCTCTGTCTGATTGCCTCTTCAAGATGAATCACTTTATGTACTCCCCAATTGTAAGTCGCTTTGGATAAAAGCGTCTGCCAAATGACTAAATGTAAATGTAAATGTAAATTTCAGTGTAAAAGGAAGCAGCGGCACTTCCGGCGGGACATTTAAAAATGCTTAACGTGGCTTAATGCATTAAAACAGTGTTTTTAAAAGACCAAACTCAATAAACACATTATTAATAAAGCATATGATGTATAGACAAGCAGATGAGTCCAGCATAAGAACGTAACGTGTTTAATTACGCGTAAAGCGTTTTCCTCCCATAAGGAATATGCTTAACCTGGCTTAATGCGTTACGACAGTGTTTTTAAAATGCCAAACTCAGTAAACACATTATTAATAAAATATGTACAGTATATTAGATTTATTAATAATGTGTTTACTGAGTTTAGCGGTTTTGAAAAAAAATTTTTTTTTGAAAAAACATGAACAACGACATGAAAAAATATATTTAAAAACGTGTATTGTAGCAGTAAATTTAAACTGGAGAAAGTTTTGAAGCGCTATTGTGCTTGATGCTTAAGGGACCGTCTGACAATTCCACCGACTGGGAAAAAACGTTTGATGTATTTTAAATTAAAATTACTTTTAAAATAACACATTGTCAAACTGTAAAGCCTGTATTACTTATATAGTGATTTACAGTGAGTTTGTTGCCAATACATCCCTTCATAGATGTACAGTACACAATTATTTAAATAAAAAAATTCCAATTTTTCATGTAAAATTGTGTACTGTACGTACAGTAAGGGAAATATTGGCAAAATATATTCAAATATATTCAGTCAGATTGCCCACTAGGCAAATCTCCAGATGCGGGATTTTAAAACGCTTAACGTGGATTAATGCATTAAAACTGTGTTTTTAAAATACCAAACACAACACGTTATTAATAAACCATGCTATACTGTACATAGTTTGATTTTATTAATAATGTGTATATGGGCGTCGTAACCTTGTATGTGGGTGGGACAGGACCCACCCACTTTTGAAGACCAATGATATTGGACCCACCCACTTTTATCGTCTCTAATTCAGTGAATATGTCTGTGCACTTTTCAGAGTGCAGTCAGTCAAACCCATTCCACATGACATGACGAATGCCCTGATGAATAAAACTTCATTTAGCTATAGCCTTGAATTCCACACTGCAGCTTGCTGAAATCTATTCCACTCGGCTCATTCCGAGTCCATATAATGAAACTCCATTCTGTGTTTTCACTAGTTACTCCTGCTGCACTACTGAGAGACACAGCATCTGAGCGTACCTGCTGCTCACATACACCTACCGATACTTTATTTAAACTTTTCGATTATTTACTTCATTTTTATTTTTATTGAAAACAAATGCCTCTCGGATGTAATAAGAGATGTGAAAAGGGAGAAGAACGATTTCGGCAAAAGGCGGACGCGAACTCGGGTCTCTCGCGTCAAAAACACTGTACTACACGCTTTCCCACCTGCACCATTGGAAATGCATATAAATAGCCGTGTTTTGTAGGCTAATGTTGTGATGTTAGTGGGCAGAGGTAAATAACCCCTACTAACAAGGCGGCCTATTTGCACTTTGTGTAAATGGACACTCCGTTGATTAAAAGGCACCAGACTACAGAAAATAGCACCCACCCACATTTATTTTGGTTCCGATGCCCATAAACTGACGCATTAAGCCAGGTTAAGCATATTCCTTATGGGAGGAAAACACTTGTCTATACATTATATGCTTTATTAATAATGTGTTTATTGAGTTTGGTCTTTTAAAAACACTGTTTTAATGCATTAAGCCACGTTAAGCATTTTCAAATGTCCCGCCGGAGGTGCCGCTGCTTCCTTTTACACTGAAATGCCTTCCGTTTGCACTGAAAAGTTCACGCACATCCACATATGAAATCACTTGCATATACATATATACACAACTAAAGCATGCGTCTTTCTTATCAGAATTGTATACGTTTGTGAATTTTATTTTGTATGTTTGCGCGAGTGTTTTGTGGGTGTGTATGCGCGCATCGAGTTTATATGTATGCGCGAGTGTTTATAGGTGTGTATGCATGGATCGAGTTTATATGTATATGCGAGTATGTATAGGTGTGTCTGCATGCAGCGAGTTTATATGTATGTGCGTGTGGTGTTGTAGGTGTATATGCATGGATCAAGTTTATATGTATATGCGAGTATGTATAGGTGTGTCTGCATGCAGCGAGTTTATATGTATGTGCGTGTGGTGTTGTAGGTGTATATGCATGCAGCGAGTTTATATGATCGAGTGTTTATAGGTGTGTATGCATGGATCAAGTTTATATGTATATGCGAGTATGTATAGGTGTGTCTGCATGCAGCGAGTTTATATGTATGTGCGTGTGGTGTTGTAGGTGTATATGCATGGATCAAGTTTATATGTATATGCGAGTATGTATAGGTGTGTCTGCATGCAGCGAGTTTATATGTATGTGCGTGTGGTGTTGTAGGTGTATATGCATGGATCAAGTTTATATGTATATGCGAGTATGTATAGGTGTATGCATGCGTCAAGTTTATATGTATATGCAAGTTATTCACAAGTGTATATGCATTCATTACTAACATAAGGTGTATTGGTATGGATTTCATATTAGTGTGCACGTGTATTTCATATATATATTTTGAACATCCAATAGTATACATGTATATGTGAGTAATTTATAGGTGTATATACACGTGTTTTATGTATGTATTGATAAGCGAAGTTTGATTTAAATCCTACATGGCGCCTCATAGAAGTGCCTTGAAAAATGTTTTACCACACTGAATGTTTTTTTTATTTCATAAACAAATACATGAAATAAGTCCAGGAGCAATCCAGAAAGGTAATGGGTTGAAAGTCACGTCTAATGAGTTTATATTTCAAATTTGAAGAAGATACCATGAAAAATTAGATTCCTGAAATCATTTTTGTGATAATATTTCCAGATACCCCCCCCCCCCCCCCCCCCCCCCCTTAATGAAAATTACCTCTAGATGTATTGAAGAATTCCACAAACTATTTTAGTCATTATACATAGTTTTTTAAATTATAATAATAGACAGAATTTTATACATCATATTAGTGATTTATTTGAGCACTAAAAATACAATAAGAATAATTTGAGTAATAAAAAAGAAGAAAAAAAGAAGAATTTGCTTTGTATGTAGAAGCATACATACTCAATACTCTGCACTGCCAGACATAAACTGATATTGCCAGACATTCACACTGATTGCAGTCAGTAATCACACGCTGATGTGCGTCCATACAGATGATAATCATACAGATGGGCCATATCATCAATAATAGCCGTCATTGACAGCATTCTGATAGCAGTCATATAGTTGTTAATTACACGCTGATTTGCGTTCATATAGATGGTAATCACGCAGATACAGCCATGTTACACACATCACACGCACACACATAAATAAAAAAAATTGAAAAAAAGAAAATAAAAGGTTTATTTAGCAAAAGCGATCGCTAAGTTACGCCCCCATCAGATGACAGATGCGTCACAGCGTGCGTCACGCGCCGTCGCGAGGGAGCGCCAGAATTCAAATAAACAATATTCCGCTTATCTTTAAGACGTAGAGTTAATACACCCGCTTGCTTGGTGGCATAACAGTGACCCGTGTCTAAACCAGACGCTGCGTCTATGCCGTTATTTTACTGCCAAATGTCGAGAGCGCATTTTTGTAGCGTGAAAGTAGATTAATATAATGCGCGAGTGCGAATCTCCCTGCTCGCGCATGAATCTCCTTTGCTCTCGCACAAAACCGGACGCGCGCGCTCGGATATACACTGCTCTCGCGCAGAGAGAGTGCGTGCACTTAAAACGTGTCTCTCCTCTTGCTCAAGTGTGCGTGTGCGCGCTCAAACTTTGTCCTGTGCACTCGCACATCTCTCCGTGCTCTTGCGCTAGATATTAATTATTTTCACACCTGGATTAAACATCAAAAGTTATCAGCCAATCAGATTTTTCTATGACTGACCCGATGAAACTACTAGGCCTATGTGAAGAGGGAACTGATCCTGGAATTTCTCTACAATTTATAATATTTAGTCATATCAAATATATTTTAGAAATGGCTAGGAATCGGGTGCTTGGATGATTTATTAAAAATAAAAACAAACTAGTTTGTCTAATTGTTTGGTCAAACCCTCTGAGCGATTTATCTAAGCAAACAAACAAAAAAGTATGATTCTTAAAGTTCATGTTCACAGCAGTGTATATCCGAGCGCGCGCGTCCGGTTTTGTGCGAGAGCAAAGGAAATCCGCGCGTGAGCAGGGAGATTCGCGCTCGCGCATTATATTAATCTACTTTCGCGCTACAAAAATGCGCTCTCGACATTTGGCAGTAAAATAACGCCATATGCGTCGCAACACAACAGGGGCCTGTACCATGATGGTAGATTAACAAATTCAGAGTTATAGGATAAGTTTTGAGTTGACAAAACCAAACCACTCCAATCTGGCTTTGTTGGTACCATGAAGCTGATCATCAACTTTCTCTGTCAACTCAGGCTTGATCCTGAGTAAATGGAGCGCGTGCACATGAATGTGTGACATCAGCGGCGAACAGCCAATCACAACACGGCAAGTGTGAACAACCAATCACAACACAGAGCAAGTGTGACTCACTTCTCGCGAGAGAGCCAGCGAGATTCAAAACTATTTTGTTAAAGGTTAAGAGATTAAAGAATATGAGGAATTTAAACACATCTCCACTGAAGTACTTGTCCATGAAAGAGGACAAATAAAGGAAATTATCTTGCTCTATCAGTGCAGTCACAAGTGAAACTTGTGAAGTTACTTTATATAGTTGATAATATATAGTGATAGAGACTCAAACATGTAAGGTCACATGTAGCCATTTTTAAAGTGTTATCTATTGATTCTACCACTTATTTATATTACATATGATCTGTATATATTAATATTAATTTAAAACAAATGCTTTATATTAATTGTTAAACTAAAAGTGCTTGTGTGTAATGGAGTAATAATAATATAAATCATATTATAATTATATAAATCATATGCAAATTGTAATTATCATTAAAGCCAGACAATTTTGTTGGAATTTTTTTTTTAAAGGTACTTCATAGTGAGCTTTCATTTGTAGGAAGAGAGACTGGGGAGTGACTTTTTTGTGTCAGACATGTGTCACTTTGCTCTCATCTGATTGGTCCAATTTCAGTTTGAGATCTCTAACTCAGAACATAACCTGCCCCGGAGCAGGTTAGCTGTGCAGTGTAAGTTACTATAGCAATGAACGCAGCTAAAAGCCAAGCCACTTTCTTGGTACCTAAAACCCAGGATTGATGCAAACTAAACTGAAACTTACCTGGCTAACCAGCTAAACCGGCTTCATAGTACAGGCCCCAGGTTGAGTCTGTCTACAGGGCATTTGTCTACGAGGCAGTTTACTGTGAGGGATTTGTCATGTTGTATCGCGCCGCATCTAGTGTAGACAGCATCACTGATTATAAGGGGCAGTCGTGGCCTAATGGATAGCGAGTCGGACTTGTAAGCGGAAGGTTGTGGGTTCGAATCTCAGGTCCGGCAGGGATTGTTGGTGGGGGGAGTATCCTCCTTCAATACCATGACTGAGGTGTCCTTGAGCAAGGCATCAAACCCCCAACTGCTCCCCGGGCGCTGTAACATGGCTGCCCACTGCTCCTGGTGTGTGTTCACTTAGGATGGGTTAAATGCAGAGAATACATTTCACTACTGGTTATATACTCTCTATGTAATTGTGTATGTGACAAATAAAAGTAGTCTTAATCTTAATGAGTTCTCGCTGCGCCGCTCGCGTTATTTAAGGCTACTTTCCTATTTAACTGTATTATTTATTTGATATTTATTTTTGTGTTTTGCAGGCTGAGTGTTCACTGTCGGAAGTGATAAAATAAACACGCACATTTGTTAATAGATGATTGAGCCTCATTTATTTATTTTTGCGTTTCAGAATTATATATATAAATATTGTGGCGGGTGGAGCAAACGACAGACACAGTGGGTGTGGCGTCAGGCCTCGGAGAGGCTTTTATTCAACAGAAATAATAAAATAAAGTGTCCAAAGGGGATGAAGTGTCCAAAATAAACAGGGGATCTGGTGTCCTCGTCGTGCTGCGCGGGTTGTGAAGGAGGGGCAGTGTTCTGGAAGGAAGGGTCCAGGTAAGGGGCGGAGTCCGGTGGCCGCACGCGCTCCCCCTTGGGTCCGGGGCGCGAGGGCGGCGGCTTCTATAGGCGGCTTGTCCTCCTTTGGGCCCGCGGCGCTTCCAGGGGTACGGCCCGGCATCCTGGCCCGTCAGCCGTCTCGCGGGTGCGGTCCTCCGCGCTCGACGCTCCCTTCCTGGACCCACGAGGACACCAGCGTGCATGCACGGGGAAGAGACCGGTCTCCAGAGGAGAGGCGCAGCCGGCATATAACAGCGGCGGTGATGAGGCTCCATTCACTTCAGGTGTGTGCCTCATCACACGCCGCCAGACCTGGCTGTTTCAGCGCCCCTCCTCTCTCTCACACACCCACTCCCGTCGGGAGCCTGGTGAAGGGCGGCGATTAAGGGACGGGGAGTGCTGATAATTAGGGGGAGGCAGCTGACTCGTCACAATATGCACAACACCGCGCCACCGGCGGTAGTTGGTCCATTACCACCGCGGTGGTAAAAATCTGCCACCGTCACAGCCCTACGTGCAACAGTTTTTACATCTATTTATTTTCACATCTACATCAAATTAAATCTACACATGCATGACATAGCACAAAATCATCCCAACACTTTTTATGAATGCTGTGCTATTTTTAATTTAGTCATTAGGGTTGTGACGGTGAGGAAATGTTCCCACCGGTTAATCGACGTGTGACAACACCGATAATACCGGTATTACCGTGGTGGGGGGGGGTCGTTTGAGTTTTCCCTCTTTTCCTAGCTTTCCTTCGGTTTTAAATAGCCTGTAAGCGCCATGCACCTGTTACTTTCACTTTTAAATTCACGGCAATTCGGCGTCAAGCAGTTGTTTGTTTTTAGTTCGTTTGAGTTTTCCCACTTTTCCTCACTTTCCTTTGCTTAAATAGCTTATAAAAGCTCTGTGCGCATTTTACTTTCATTTTTAAATTAGCGGCAATTCTGCATAACAACAACAAAATACAACGTAGAACAAAGAACTTTTATTAACAAAACGAATAAAAATACACCATGCTATATGCCTAATATAAAATAACAAATAACTTATAAAGTTTAAATAGGTATACAAAACTAAAAATCAGTAAAGAATGAGGAACAGATAATTATGAAACGTAGAACGTTTATTAGCAAAACGAATAAGAAAGTTTGGAGGCACGGACGGCATACACCTTTATGTAAAATAAGGGGGGGAAATATGCACAGTTTAAATAAAATAAAAATCAGCATACTGTGGAACCAAATAAATGAGAAACGAATGTTTTAAAAAACTTCCATTATCACTTAGATCAGTGGTTCTAACGAATCCGTCACGAATCCAGATGCGGCCCGCATGCTGAATGTTACAGTCTATGTGCTGAACACAATTAAAAAATAACTTTCAGTTTTACAGTTAATTTTAGTTTTTACATTAATTAAAAAAATTACTAAACAAATATAAGCTATAATGTTATGTAAAATAATTTAGTTTTTCATATATTATTTTCAGACATGAGCAGATCTATGTACTCACGTAATTAATGTTACGCATTCAACGAACACTTACAAGCGCGAATTCAATTCAAATAGTCATCAGCAGCCATTAGTTCTGTAAAACTGAGCATCAGAATGGACAAATGTGTTAAGGGAGAAAACGAAATGTGGTAAATGCCAGCGAAGGAACGCATTCAAACAAGAATAGCATCATCATCAGTAGTGAAGAGAGTGCTGGACTTTCGGTTTGCCCCCCCACTCACTTGAAGATGTTCAGGTAAAAAGAAACACCCATAGTTACTACGCAGCTATCATCCTTAATTACAGACATGTGGCAAAACATCTCTAGAGAGAACCTCAGATTATTAAACTCGAAAATGCTTTTCATATTTGGATTAACATAGGCTACATTTGTGAACGCACACTTTCTGCACTGTCGCGCCTCAAGTAACGCTTCCGCGCGCGTCTTACAGACTGCAACGTCATTGTGCTGTTACTCCTTTCGAGCAGAATTTCACAAAATTGGTCAGCTCCCGACAGCATCAGGTGTTTTATTAATGGTGAGTAGAATTATTTATTTATTTATTTATTTACTTATTTATTTCAATAAATGTAATCATTTAGATATCAGAATATTTAGGCTATAAATAATATTATATATCTGGTTGGTTTGTATTGATGACGTAATATGTAAATGACATGCGTGCAGCCAGTGATACTTGCACATGGACCATAGTGCGGCCCGGTGGAAAAAAGGTTGAGAACCACTGACTTAGATTAATGGCAGAAGTCAACAGGCTTTTCAAAATCCAAAATATTTTTAAAACAGGCACTTTTACATTTCGTTTTGAAACTCTTCCGCCATCGTCTTGTCTGTCTCACCTCACTCTTCTCGTCTGTCTCACCTCACTCTTCTCGTCTGTCTCACCTCACTCTTCTCGTCCGTCTCACCTCACTCTTCTCGTCCGTCTCACCTCACTCTTCTCGTCCGTCTCACCTCACTCTTCTCGTCCGTCTCACCTCACTCTTCTCGTCCGTCTCACCTCACTCTTCTCGTCCGTCTCACCTCACTCTTCTCGTCCGTCTCACCTCACTCTTCTCGTCCGTCTCACCTCACTCTTCTCGTCCGTCTCACCTCACTCTTCTCGTCCGTCTCACCTCACTCTTCTCGTCCGTCTCACCTCACTCTTCTTGTCTCTCACCTCACTCTTCTTGTCTCTCACCTCACTCTTCTTGTGTCACCTCACTCTTCTTGTCTGTCTCACCTCACTCTTCTCGTCTGTGTCACCTCACTCTTCTCGTCTGTCTCACCTCACTCTTCTCGTCTGTCTCACCTCACTCTTCTCGTCTGTCTCACCTCACTTTTCTCGTCTGTCTCACCTCACTCTTCTCCTCTGTCTCACGTCACTCTTCTCGTCTGTCTCACCTCACTCTTCTCGTCTGTCTCACCTCACTCTTCTCGTCTGTCTCACCTCACTCTTCTCGTCTGTCTCACCTCACTCTTCTTCTCTGTCTCACCTCACTCTTCTCGTCTGTCTCACATCACTCTTCTCGTCTGTCTCACCTCACTCTTCTTGTCTCTCACCTCACTCTTCTTGTCTCTCTCACCTCACTCTTCTTGTCTGTCTCACCTCACTCTTCTTGTCTGTCTCACCTCACTCTTCTTGTCTGTCTCACCTCACTCTTCTTGTCTGTCTCACCTCACTCTTCTTGTCTGTCAGCTGGACTCACTCTCCTCATGTGTGATAAATGAAATCTGATCTGTGATGCGCGACTGTCGTTCGTTCGGTGTGCTGCATTCAGCAGCCGCGTTCAGTTTTAATTGTAGTGTCCTCTAACTGAACTAAATGATTTTTATTACTATAAAAAAAATCAAAATGACGGTGAGGGACGGTGCAAGTGACGTAAACGGTGTTGCGGCTTAACACCGGTATCACCGCCAACACCGTCTATCGCAGCAAGCCTATTAGTCATTTCATCAACATTTGTGATATTTAGGCAGATGAAACATATGTTGAATATCCAAGTTTTTTGTGTGACTGTTAATGAGGGATTTGTGGACACATTAATGTTTTAGATTTGTTGAGAAAGAAAATAGTTTTATTTTTTAGATTTATTATAAACGGAGAACCTTTGGCACTGAAGGATCTGAGTGGCATGTACTACTTGATACTAAATGTAATACTTTTTGTAATCAATGGGGTTATTATTCAGTATTTTCATTAATTCAATTTCAGACATCTTTGCTTTTATTGTCTGAGTGAAATAATTTAATTTGCATTCATAGTGTTGCTATTATGATATATTTTCTAATAATATATAGGTAATTAAATATGTAAATATTCAAATGCCTGTATATAAGTCATAGAATACATTCATTTTTCAAAAATAATTTATTTTTCTGTTATTTTGCTTTGTCTGTCATCAGTTATTCAATTATTCAGCTAAACACAATTCTAAATAGAACAGTTGATTTAGTATTTTACATGACACTTTAAATACAAGTATTACTTTTACAACTAAATTAGCAAATGTTTCTCTTTATTTAATAAAACATTGACTGATCATCATAATCCTGCACATGCTAAACTTACATCTAAATATTTTACAATCTAAAAGTAAATGTGCATTGTTCTTAAAGGGATAGTTCACTCAGAAATGAGTTTCTGATGTCTGTTGAACATAAAAGATGATGTTTTGAAATATGTTGGTAATCAAACAAGTTCTGGTCCACATTGACCTTCATTGTATTTTCAAACTATGGAAGTCAACATTTATCAGCAACTGTTTGATTACCAACAGTCTGTCAGATCTGTTTCCCGTGTCTTGTGTTTCCCTCCCTCTTGTGACCATATACCATAGTCGTCGGATCTGCGAGTCATCTGTGTCACGCCACCTGCAGCGTCTTTTCCCCCTTTTGGCAATGGACCCGCCCTACTCTGTCTCTGATTGGCTTACCTTGGGGTCGAAGCCCGCACTGGTGCGGGCTGTCTCGTATTTTCTTTATGCCGCGAAAAGAACTAAAAATACTCTGTCAGTTTTGATCGTACAGATAAGAATAAGGTATCATTTGAGACTGCAAAGGGTCCACTTTTATTTCTGTATAGTCATAATAACAACGAAATAATGTGATTTTCTAAAATTAATAAAATAAACTGCCGGCTCTGTCACCTTTCTTCACAGACACGTAAATAAAACAACCTGAATCTCCGCGAATAGTCGCCTCAAATACATGAGAAATATATGTATAGAAAGCTTAAAATGTCTACTTTTAAATTAAGTAAGTCACGTCCAAAACAAATATTCAATGTTAAAGTAATCCGTATGAAACCGATGCAATGTTCAGTTTTCCAGTCTCAACTCATTATATCTAATACGGTCATGCCCACGCGCCGTTCGTGCCTTTCAGATTCAAACATCCACGTGAGGCGCGCGCGAATGTAAACGCCCACATCGCCTCCTCGTAAACAAACAAGTTCGTCCCGGCTACTTTCTGTTTCTGGAAGATCTGCTGAGAGAAATAACCCCGAATTTCAAAATGTGTGTTTGTTTGCTTGTTTGTTTCCTTCAGAGCACATAAACAATATACACTATGAAAATGCCAGGTTTTGTAATGCTTTTGTAAAGAATTATCTTCTTCATTACTCCAGTCTTACTCCAAGTGTAACAATATACACTATACCATTCAAAAGCTTGTAGTCAGCATATAAAAATTAAAACTTTTATTTAGCACACAAGTAATGATAAAGACATTTATCATGTTACAAACTATGCTGTTCTTCTGAACTTTCTATTCATCAAAAAAACAACAACAACTTCTCAGCTCTTTTCAACAGAATAATAATAAATGTTTTTTGAGCAGCAAATCAGAATATTAGAATGATTTCTGAAGGATCATGTGACTGGAGTAATGATGCTAAAAAGTCAGCTTTGAAAGACAGCTTTGATTGTTCCTAAACTGTTTAACTGCACTTGCAAGTGAATCTCACGTTATTTTGTGTGATTGCTAAATATATTCTAAATTAGTTTGTCACCTTTTTCACCCCTGACGAGTTTGCACCCCTGCTTTATGATGGTGCACACATATTGTGTAATCACACAACATTTATCTTGGACACACATTGTGTAGCAAAGCATTACTGAAACATTTCTGTCTTACCAAAGCCACTATTAGCCATTATTTTATTAATTTAAGTTAATTTATCCAGTATTTTGCACTATTTTCATGTTGTGGAGACAAAACCCAGGAAATATTATAATGAGGATAATAATAAGGATTAGAGTTGTGATAAAATGAACCTTCAACATATACTGTACATGATGATATAAAATAGATATAAAATAGGGGTCACTTTTATTTCTTATTTTCACTCTTATCTCACTGTCAGTTTAATTGATTTTTTTGTTGTTGAAAATGTAAATTTAATTTGTTCCTTTCAGACCTGATGGAAGTGGAAGAGGAAAGCGAAGAACAGAGTGAACTTGAAAAAGAAAGTGAAGAACTGAGTGACGTTGAAGAGGAAAGTGAAGAACTGCATGAAAAATCTTCTAAAAAGAATGTGTCACAAAAGAGAACTCAGAGAAATGGAGCTAGAAAGTCGTGCACCTGCCGTCAGTGTGGAAAGAGTTTCACATGTAAAGGAAGCCTGAAGGATCACATGAGAATTCACACTGGAGAGAGACCTTTCACATGCAAGTACTGTGGAAATGGGTTTAAACAAAGAGCGAGTCTTACAGAACACATAAGAATCCACACTGGAGAGAAACCCTTCAAGTGCACTCGGTGTGAGACGAGTTTCCGACAAAAAGGAGCCCTTACAGGGCACATGAGAATTCACACTCAAGAGAAGCCTTTTACATGCCAGCAGTGCGGGAAAACTTTTGCAATCAGCGGAAACTTACAGATTCACTTAAAAAGTCACTCTAATGAGAAGGCATTCATCTGTCCTCAGTGTGGGAAGGGTTTTAATTTGGCAGGAAGCCTGAAAAGGCATGAGAATGTTCACAGTGAAGTGAAGCCGTATCACTGCGCTCAATGCGGGAGGAGTTTCAGCGAAATGACTGAACTTAGAAGACATTTAAAGTCCTTCATACATAATAAATATTTGCCGCTAGAGAAATTCATGCTCCAGAGTGACTCCTCAGCTCATGGTTTGCCTTCAGGAGTGAATGCGTCTTTTACTAAAACACACTTCTTGCAGTGAAGTTCCTGCTGTTTTGATAAAGGCAATATAAGGGAGATCAATGTATTAAACAAATAATTAAAATATGTCTATTACTGAAAACAGATGGTTTAAAATTCAGGAGTAACAATATTTTTAAATGAATAAAATTACTTGTGTATGTTACCATCCAAAAACAAGGTCTGTCTCTTATTTCTACACCTTAATGTTATCATATCGATCACAAGTGCAGTATGGAGTACCACAAGGCTCAGTACTAGGACCGTTTCTTTTCACACTGTGCATGTTACTCTTGGGAGATATCATCAGGAAACATGGTGTTAGCTTTCACTGCCTTTAAATTCTGCAAATTTGATCATGAAATACAAACAATAAATGTGTTTTTACACTTGTTTAATGTGACGTGAGGTCACTGTATTCAGCGCTTCCATTTCTCTTCTTAAGATAAGAGAGATAAGAGAACTTTGTCACTGTACATGTACCATGAAACTCTGGTGGAGCAAACTCCAGGTGCCTTCTTGATACATTGATTTACAGCACAAAATAATCATAAATGAACATCAGAAGGCATGTTGATGAAAATCAGAATAATTCAATAAAATGAATGTTTCATGTAATTGATCAATCACTGTTTCAAAAAGAAAGAAAAAAAATGTCAGTAAAACTTGTGAATAAAGCTTGTGAATTGCCTTAGTCTCAACATAACATTTACCTCAGAAAAGCCAACAATATAAATGACAACATTGTTTTATTATTTTCATAAATCAGTCAGTTAACTGAGTGGGAGCTATACTTCAACCTTTAGAACATTTTATTGCTGTTTTCCATGTTAAATACATGTGAAGAATGAAATGTTGTGTGAATTTTTTTTTCGAGTAGGTGGAATTTTCACATTAATTAACTTCATTAACTCAATATAACACAACTTACGATTTATTTATCTATCATTTATGTATGTATGTATTTATTTATTTAGTTAGTTATTAAGGTGACACTAAAATGGCACCATATTTACTAAACTACTGCAAGTAAAGTAAATAGACTCCCAGTAGAGCTGAAAGAATTAAAACATTTAACAGGACACTGTAGTTTCTCGAAAAAGCTGAAAATATGGTTATTGACCCATCAAAATTGTGATAATTTATAGTGATTTATGGATATGCTATGGTAGTCTGTAATTTTGTTTCAATATTCTTAGTTTATTTTTTTCTTCTGCTCTCATATTTTCTTGTTATTAATTTGGTGTATTAATATATATTTTTTTTGTTTTTATTTTCTTCCTAACATCAACCTGCCAAAAGGGACTACGGATGAAAATTAGCCAGTGTTGGCTACGGATGAAAATAGCCTGGTGCTAAATCTGGTGCATTTTACATATTGTATTATTAATGTGCATTGTCCCTGATTAAATACATGAAATGAAATAAACACAATCTTGTTACAGCAGCTCAAAAAAAAAAATCAACAACCTTACTCATTAATTTTAGTTGTTTCTCCGGGGGTTTCTTTTGGCAATTTCAGTGTCCTTGGTATTTAATGTGTATTCTCAATGGATAGTAGAAAGAATGGATAGTTTCAATATTCTGTTCTGCGCTGTGGTGCTCCGCAATTTTTTTTATTAGCTTCAGTTTTGAAAATGAACACTTCCCTGAAGTTACAGCAACAGAAGAGAAATAAAACGAGAGAGAATTTAAATGGTGCAGATGTCACTGAAGCTAGATGTGACAGAGTTGTGATACTAGCTAGCTACCAACCTCACAGTTTTTATTATTATTATTATTATTATATATATATATATATATATATATATATATATATATATATATATATATTAGGGGTGTAACGATACGCATATTCGTATTGAACCGTTCGGTACGAGGCTTTCGGTTCGGTGCGCATTACAAACAGAACGATTCGTTGGACTTATCCTATTACGTTTGGAAAATAAAAGATGTTAAAGTGTGTGAAATATCAGTGCCACTGCGCTCAACAACGCAGCCCAAATGTGCTGTCTGCCTCGTGATAACCTCCCCTTGCTGGGGAGAATCTTCACTTCAACTGAATTGCTAAAATATTTAATTATAACTGCAATACGCTGTTATACAGCAGTGAATTATATTATTTTATATGGAGAACAAACGTCCGTCTGTGTAACAATCTATGTGCATATTTACAGACGAACTACACTCATGTTCATATGCCCAGACAGTCAACAGTGATAGGTTTTTGGAAAGGCTGTTTTGTGCTCATTCATTCACAAGTCTGCTGTGGTTCAGTTCTTTGAATGCACTGCTAACTCTGCCGGAGGAGAAAGACTGCGTCGGGAAGGCGAAACCTCGCGCTCGCGTGGCGAAACCGGTGACATTATTCTACTGAATGAAAGCTTAAGGTTTATCCAAAATGTTGCTAGTTGCTATGTGCTTTGTCTTACAAAAGAGTCAGTAAACACTGCAACACTGATTCATGCGCCCGCGTGCGTGCGTGCGTGCGTGTGTGTGTGTGTGCGTGCGTGCGTGCATGTGTGTGTGTGTGTGTGTGTGCCACGCACGGAGGTCTGAGTGATACGAGTGCGCTTGAAATACGAAGTCGCGGTGGGTCCGGATTTAATTCCCTCCCGGTCCGGAGTCCGGACTTTGAGAAGCCTGGGCTATACCGTTATCAGCATGTTGAAGTAGATTCGTCTCTCTTTAGCCTCATTCACACTGCACGTTGGTCCCGGAAAATTGCCAGAAAATTGCCGGAGTGCCTTCTGTGTGAACGCAAACACGTCCCGGGATTAATTCCGGGATTGATCCCGGGTTGGGACCTAGTAACATTGCCGGGTTCAGTCCCGGAACGAGCGCTGTGTGAACAAAAGCCGGATCAATGCCGTAAAGGGTGTGTCGTAGTGATGACGCACTTTATTGTTCGACAGTTTTACCGGGTGTTTTGAAGGCAGATCAACGTTCACACGACGAAAAATATGTAAACTGGAATGAAGCAGCGATCAGGGAGCTCCTCACTATCCGCGCTGAAGCTGAAATCATTCTCCAGTTTAGTGAAATGGTGAGCGCGCATTATACACGTCACATGAAAGGTCACGTGTCTTTACGGGTTGTGTGTGAATGCACGCACAGATTGCGGAAAATCACTGGCAGTGTGAATGCAGCAAATCTGACGATCCGGGAACAAATGCCGGAACACATTACCCGTGTATTTTCCGGAATCTCTGTGTGAAAGGACCTCTAGTCTCTGAGAGAATATGTGGCGTCAGATGCCGAAAGCTCCGTCATTACTCCTTCATTCCGTTTTTACTTTCACTTTCTGTTTATAGTGAATTGACTGCGATTAAGACGTTCACTGGCATAAATCTTGCACAAAGTTTGCACGTGTGCAAACCCTGGTGCAAACGCGTGCTTGTGTGATATCCATTGGCTCGCCTTCATGGTTTAAAACAGAAATATTTCCAACATTGTGAAGTAACCAATTGCCCCGCCCCCCGTATAGAAAACATACCGAACCGTGACACCGCTGTGTCGTATCGAACCGAACCGTGAATTTTGTGAACCGTTACGCCCCTAATATACAGTATATATATATATATATATATAAAGAAATAATTAAAATAAGACAACAACAACATTGAGATAAATAACCCAGTAAAATCATCCTCAAATGAATTCTTGATATCAGGATTTCACATTTTTACTAGTAACAATGTAACTACTGATATCAAAAATAAAGGCTTTTACTACTAAGAATTGTATTTCTGATATGTGCAATTCAAATTTTAACTAGTAAGAAAATTGAATTTGAATGGCAGCCTATGGTGACATTTAACTAGTGAAAATACAATTACAGATATCAAGTATTATATTTTTTACTAATTGAAATCCAATTCCTGATATCAAGGGGGCTTGCCACACAGTGCTGATGTTACTGAGGTGTTGTCATTCACACATGTCCAAACACAACACCTTTAGCCTGTAGAATGTGTGGTGAATTAATTCTTTGGTTCATTAACATTTAACCAATCGATCACGCAGAAATGAGCCATTTACATGTGTGACATGGACACATCTTTCATCCTCAAACACATTTACACTTATTCTTATTTATAAGCCGAGGGAGACGAGAGACGAAGGAGAAGACTATAAACCTGTCCTTACAGGCTTGAGAAGTCATAAATACAGTCGTAAATTCACATCTGTCCAATACAGTGCTGTCAGCTGCTGTCATGCCAATCAGGAGTGATGGGACCCTAATGACACGTGATTCATGATTGACATAAATATAGTCATAAATCATCAGATTGACACTTACTTGAAGTGTTTGCATTGCTGAAATGTCAGAAACGTGACTGACTGTGTCTGTCTTACATGCAGCACTGACTTTAGAATAATGTTAATAAATATTTCAATATGTTGCAACCTTACCAACCGCATGTCCTCCTTCCATTTGTTTTGGCTTTGAGCCGGCCGTGACAAATGTGGGGGCTCGTCCGGGATTGAATGATGATTGTTTTCAACAAACAACTGCATGTTATATCCTCAAATAGAGCCTCGGTGTAAATGATGCATGATGCATAGAGTTTTGCAAATGGTCACTTAAAAAAATAATTACTGCAAAAACTAGTGAGTATGAAGTTTGCTCTAGCAGACTGCTTCACTCAGACTCTAATGTAAACTCTTTTCTGCTGTATTTGGTGTGAAATGCTCATCATGAATGTCAATGGATCGGCGAGAATCATCTCACACATTGAGCTTCATTAACATGAAGACCAGAGGAGCACCGGGAGCTCCTTCATTAACATCATGGACTGCTTTGTTAATGACTGTAAACGAGTTCAGAATGTTCTGTGTTCAGTCTGACTCCGAGGTGTTGTGTGATTGTGGTTGTGAGAAAACCTTTAACTCATTTGGAGTGATTGTCACCACAACTTTGAGTTTTGAAGCAAAAATATATAAATAAATTAAAAAATAAAATAAGTGCAAACATTTCAGTGGATGCAGGCAACGCATTATACAGAACGCTGAACAATTGAGTCAATGAAGCTGCTGTGAAGTGAACACCCTTCAGATAAATATAAATCAATGCGCTGTAAATCAAATGTTTGACTTTTCATCATTTATGGATGGATGTGTCCAACTCCTGAAACAAACAGACTCCTTTGCCTCTTCTTGTTTTGGTCACTGTATGAGTTTAAGTCAAGACTCGGTCACTGTCACAGCTGATAGACTAATACTAATATTTTAAAATATCTCAAATTATTAGAATATTTACATTTGAGTTTCAATAAATGACCATCCATACAGTATAAATTCTGGGTATCTCTTGTTCTTTGAAACCACAATAATGGGGAAGACTGCTGACTTGGCAATGATCCAGAAGACGAAGATTGACACCCTCCACAAAGAGGGTAAGTCACAGAAGGTCATTACTGAAAGGTGTGGCTGTTTACAGAGTGCTGTATCAAAGCATATTAACCTGTTAACCAGCACCCCCCATATTGGGAATCACAGCTGAAAATGACTAACTAACTTAAAATGGTAACAGCTCCTGACTTCAGTGTGCCACACACATAATTTTGGTGTCTTTGGAAAGAAGACCCGTTGGGCTTTACTATCCATCACCAGAGTTGATAATGCTCAAAAATATAAAAAGTTATAGACACTAAAGTGCCTTGATAAAAATTGTACCACACTGAATTTCTTTTTTTATTTCATATAAAAATACATGAAATCAGCCCTGAAGCAATCCAGAAAAGTAATGGGTTGAAAGTCACATGTCTCATGAGTTTATATTTCAAATCTGAAGAAGATACCATGAAAAATGAGATTCTTTCCCCCAACAATTTATTTCACTCGAATGTACAGAAGATCCACCCCTACTTCATCGTGATTACAGCTACGCTACATCCCCTGTGAGCAAAGAACGGCTGTCCTCTGCACTTATCGCAGGCTTTCCTAGATCTTGACAGCATGGTCAACGGAGCTACTGCAACAACTTGTTGATCAAAACATTATCTACAGTATATGGACCAACAGAATCAGCTTCAACAATCCGATTTGTCTGAGCTCTGCAATTTTTCTACTAATAAGGCTTCGACGGATCTGAAGCATAACTGGAAATTGAAGCTGAAATTGAAATTGCACAAGGCCTGGACCGTCGTGGACAGTCCGGATTCTAGGAATCGGCGACAATCGTTTAGGGAACAAAGTTTATCTTTTGGAGAGAATTGAATTCTGAAAAGGATGTCTGAACGCTACGCAAAAGCTGATGGAGCGCGACCGGAGTTCTGCCACAACTACGGATGATCAGCTGAGGTGCGGCTGCCCCGCGGGGAAAACATGTCATTTAATTGACTTCATAGACACTACGTACAAACCGCATTACCGAGGACAGATGATTAAACTGATGCAAACGGTCATCAAGCATACTTGCGATCTGAATCATGATTGTACGGAAGATACCAAGCGTGTAAAAAATCTGAAGAATGAAATGGACTATGTAAGAAGCCTAAAAAATAACCCGTGGCCTGATTTGACTAGCATGTTTATTTACAGCAAAGAGCCGGTCTGTATAACCATCAGAGAAATTCTGGATGTGATGACTGAACGTAGGGATCAGATGGGAATTCACAAGGTTCTCTTGATTGAATGTATCGTTTTAAGGCGAGCAGAATGCGTTAGAACAACGCATGAACTATATGCGTGATGGCTATTTATGTGTTTTGAACATATTTTCAAGCTCGGTATGTTCTCTTTGAGAACTCGTTGGTAATTTACGCGTCGGGAACTCGCAGACAACGTTCTGTTTGACAGAATTCTATTTAAGCGTTTTCATAAGAGGAATGTATTGAAGCGGTTGTTTGACAAGTTTGAAATGTTTTAATGTTTCTGTTTAAGAGTTTAACATTCAGCATAATGTAAATAAAGCGGATAAATGAGCACATAGTAGGTTATTATTTCAATTTTATCAAACAGTATGTACTTCAGCGGTTCTTTGTGCGGTTTCATAATTAAAGCATATAAATTGTTAACAGACTATTATCTTTTATATTAAAACTTAATGAAAACGTTAAGTAACGAACAGTTGTGTAAGACACGAACCAAAACATCACGTTAATATGTTATCCGTCCTTTTACACATATTTTGTATACTATCGATTTTAAGAGTGTATGGTTTATCGTGCGTGCAGATTATATTGTAAAGTTGTTAAGTTAAATCAATGAGTTTATAAGACCGGTTTATTCTTTCTACAGACTTATACTTTAGACATGTAGAACATAGCGTTTATGTGTAGACTGCTCAATATTGGACAGATTATGACTCGTATCCGACATGAAGGATCTGTGAATGTAACCGCAACCACAAACATCATCAGGTTAAATGAACAAAAGACACCTTTACACTGTTAACTTTATTTGAATGTTTCACTGATATAAAATGACCATGAGTTGTTAGAAAATAATTGTATGCTGACATCACAGCGAGATGACTTAAGGAGACGATGAATCGGTTCTTTGAACCGATTCGTTGAACCGAATGGATCGGGCTTCGCATCACTAACGGAGATCGCAAAAACGGTTTGTAACATCACAATGCGGAAGAAGCGTATAGGCTACTTCGCAAAAAGTGTGGAAATGCAAGTCTTTTTATATAGGGTATCTGAGCGTGCGTATAATCAGAAGTCTGACGATTTAGAGATCTGTCACGTATGACCATTTTGGGAAATGGAACCCCCGACGACCATGTTTGTAGTCTGAGGTGTATGCTGGGTATTGTAGTTCACTGACCTGAAAGGCCAGCAACATTTGAATGAGTATTAGTTACAAACGTTCAATTTAACAGCTTTGTAAAAACAAAAACAAAAAGAGTTGTTAAAACGTATTTAGCCTAAACAAATATATATATATAAGAAGAATACGTTATACTTATGGTAAAGCAGACTTGACATATATATGTTGAAATGGACCTCCCGTTGTTGTGTTATTTTGTGAAATGGTAATAGGATTTGGTTGTGCGTTCTTGAAATCAAATATTAGCAAAAGGTCAGTCAGACCCATCTGCTATCTGAATATTCAGTCCGTCTTCATCATGAAATTATGAACCGCATCATCAACGCCATTCTGGAGAACGTGCGTCGTGATAGACGGTTTGCTTCATGACCCCCAAGTTTGTTGTGTTCGCTACCTCTGCACGTCTTCATCTAATTGAACGCGACCAGTATTTTTAACGAATGTTAGCTCACGCCTATATTTTCTAGTTTCATCATAAACTAGGTAAACAGATCCTTGTAATAATACGTTGAACATCTGAAAAGTTGGTCAATCGCACATACAGAGTTTTATCTTACTGCGGTGCTATAATAAATTTTCTGCAATGATTGTACGCTTCAAATTGGGTCCAGGCTTGTTTTATGAACGTACCCTTGTTTGTCAAACCATTTTTTTAGAGTTAAACAGGTTAATGATCTATTTCAGCATCTATAGTTGTAATAATGCATAAAATAACTCTGTTATAGGGTTTCAGCTACAGCTGAATGATAAAACAGACTTAAGAATGTTGTTGGCAATTTGCGGTTGTCTGAGAAACCTGCAGGCGTACGTAAGAGAGTTTGAATGAAAAAAAATGTTTAGGTTAAAGATGCGATTAACTAAAAACTACAAGCATCCTAACGTAGAAACACAACATTATGTGGTTTTCCCCTCCTCAAAGCGGTTGTTCTACACATTTAAAAAGTAGTAAGAAAGTTTATTGCGTTTTGAAGAGAAAGTCAGGTATATGGTATATAAATCAAATCTTTTTTTAAGTTATTGATTGATATGATAGAGTCACACTGAATTTATGAGGATATGTATTTATACTGATTCATGTACTCACTGGTTACTGTATACATATTCAAGAGAAATGCGTACACTCAATTGTTTTAATCAATCTAATGCATTTAGTCTGTCATTACAAATATCTTAAAGAGAAAAGTCTTTCACGCATTCTATTTTCATTTGTCTCAGGACTCTGTTACACAAAAACCACTTGAGTGCGGTCACGAATCCTACATGAAAGCTAAAAAAGATGACTTTTTAAACTATTTTTTACAGATACTTAACATCTTAACACGTTTGTATAAGTAAGATATTTATGTCATCGCAACCATCAGACACATCAGTTTGGGGATGATAAGATGGACTTATCGAATATTTGCATGTTTCTTATATCAGTTATTTGATCAAATCTTAGT
>CM049845.1:1038422-1193422 GCA_027422415.1 Schizothorax lantsangensis
CACACACACAAACAATCAACGCAGATTAGCATCACGCAAAGGAGGACCATTCTTGGTCAACACCATGCTTTTCTTGTTTTTTCACACCGGCTATAACAAGTTCACTCGGAGCTTAGATCTTCATGAAGCCACTCCTCCAGCCTCCAGCAATAAAAGCAGAAACCCTGCTGTCTGATCATTCAGAGGAGAAGAAAACAGCAGAACAGATGATACTCTGAGTTACTCTGCTGTCTGATCATTCAGAGGAGAAGAAAACAGACTCTGAGTTACTCTGCTGTGAAGATGGAGTTTGATCCAGAAACACACGGAGCCACAGAAGAAGAACCCGAACAGAAAGGTTTGTGTGTTTGATTCTTCATTAGAGTCTCAGCAGATCATCTGTGACTGCAGTCAGAGAATCACAGCAATTATTCATTCAGTCGTTCATTTCATGGATCGTAACTTTGTGTTTGTTTGCAGAAACACTCAGTACAGCGATAGTAGCGCGTAAATACACGATCTCTGAAGCACGTGCATTCTTTAGCGGTTATTATATGACTGAATATGATGCAAGTCAAATACATGAAGTGTGAGGAATACTGAATCTGTTTGTGTGTGTGAGTGAGTGAGTGAGTGAGTGTGTGCGTGGGTGTGTGTGTGTGTGTGTGTGTGTGTGTGCGTGTGTGTGTGCATGTGTGTGTGAGTGAGTGTGTGAGTGAGAGTGTGTGTGTGTGTGTGAGTGAGTGAGAGTGTGTGTGTGCGTGTGTGTGAGTGAGTGATTGAGTGATTGAGTGTGTGTGTGTGTGTGTGTGAGTGAGTGAGTGTGTGTGTGTGTGTGTGTGTGTGCATCTGTCAAGAGTATTCAGCTTGATTTACTTTCTCCTCTCAAACTCACTTCAGCAGCATTTATAACATCAGATATCAGATCAGATCACATTTATATCCAGTTATATTGAGGAGGTTTGTATCAATTTCTTGTTTTATTGTAAAGAAATGAACGGAATAAAGACATCATATAAATAAATGATATGTATTATAATATATCACAAAGCAATTATACATTATGTAAGGATATTAAAGTATAAAAGTGCAGTATATATGCCTAGTACAGTTAGCTAGTCATCTGATCAACAGCTGCAAACAATTAATTCAACTAAATTGAAAGAATATAATCTTCCTTTATAATTTTTTTTGTATATTAAAATGATAAATATATACTGTATTATTATATATTATTAATATATAGGTCTCTCTCTACATACAGTATAAATATATATGAGATATTAGGTTTATAACAGACAGTGTTGTGATTTGGAGGATGTATATTTGTGGTTATAGAAGATCATATAGATGTTGTCCAGCTTCATCAAGGATGCATATTGTTATTGCAGGCCTCCCTGGGTTCACCTGAAGACTTTATATATATATATATATATATATATATATAAAATCAATATCATATTTGTGATCATGTTGATTTTCAGAAAAAACACACTCTTGCTTGTCTGATAATTCCTATATAATATGATATAACAAACTAAAACTAAACAGAAACTGGATATTTCTGGCTGAACTATCACTTCAAGTCTAATCCATTTCCATCAGTTTGAATGACTGAATTATTTTCTTTTTATAACATGTAGTCTTCAGTTATGACAGTTTGTGTGTAGTGTTTTAGCATCACAGTTTTACTACGGTATAAATATGTTTAAAATGCTTTCTGTGACCCAAAACAACATTAGAAATGAGATTGAGAACATTTAAAGCATGTAAAAAATGACACAACCACTTATTTTATTTTTTTCAGACCTGATGGAAGAGGAAAGTGAAGAACTGAGTGAAGCTGAAGAAGAACTGAATGCAAACTCTTCTAAACAGAAAGCGTCTCAGAAAAGAAAGCCGTGCACCTGTCGTCAGTGTGGAAGGAGCTTCACGTGTAAAAAAAGCCTGATGGAACACATGAGAATCCACACGGGAGAGAAACCCTTCAAGTGCACTCACTGTGGAAAGAGATTCAGACACAGAACAAGCCTTTCAATGCACGTGAAGATCCACACCGGAGAGAAACCTTTCACATGCCAGCAGTGCGGGAAGGGTTTTAGAGCTAAATCAATCTACAATAATCACTTAAAAACTCACTCTGATGTGAAGCCCTTCATCTGTCCTCAGTGTGGGAAGGGTTTTAATTTGGTTATACACCTGAGATCACACGAGATCATTCACAGAGAAGTGAAGCCGTATCACTGCCCTCCATGCGGGAGGAGTTTCAACCAAATGAAAGCGCTTAAAAGACATTTAAAGTCCTTCATACATAATAAATACAGGCCGCTAGAGACATTCATGCTCCAGAATGGCTCCTCAGCTTCAGGAGTGAATGTGTCATTCACTAAAACACACTTCTTGCAGTAAAGATCTTATCATTTCAGTCCTAGATCAATGCATTCAATAATTAAAACATGTCTGTGGCTGTAAACGATGCTTATCTTTAACATTCAGGAGTTACACTTTTAAATGAATAAAACTACTTGTGTATGGTACCATTCAAGAACAAGGTCTGGCTATTATTTCTAAATGTGCATCTTTAACAATTCAATGTCATAAATGAAAAGTGTTTAAAAGGAGAAGCATTGAGAATTGAGAATATTTCCTTATTAATAATATTAATAGCCTAAAAGAGTGCTATGATGTTTAAGTGATGAAAGCATCAATATGTTTTCTGTTTCACAGTAAATTATCTAATTTTCAGCAGTAAGAAAAAAGTGTTTTAAAGCTTGTTGTTTTGGAGAAAATATGAAAAATATGATATGAGATTATATATGAAATGAGATTAGTAAATCCTGTAAAATAGGGAGTATGTGTTATTTAAGAAAAATATAATTATATTTTCAGAATGACAATTTTTTTTTCAAACATAATCTGTGGGGTAACCCCCCCCCCACACAACCCCCCACCCCCAGGGGGCGTGGCTTAATTACTGCAGTGACTCTGTTCTGAACATCTTCATTTTTCCATCAAATGTATTCTAACTAGTTGGCTGAATAAAATTATTAGGACTTTATATTTAAAAATGACCTCAAGTGAACTTTAAATATGCTATTATAATTTTGTAATTTCATAATTATTGATTATATTATTTTTAATTTTAAGCTAAAATGGTCTGTACCTGCTTTTGCTGTATATGTATAAAACAAAGTGCTTTGTAAGACTGGGGGGGGGGGGGCATTTTACCCTACCTATGGGGCAAAACACATTTTTGTTAAAAATCTAATAACATGAAAACTCTGGACATTTTTCATACTTGGTTTATAATTGATGTCATTGTCACTGAAAATTTGATAACTATTCTGGACACATTTAACTTTTGTTTCACTGTCTTTACAGGTGTATATATTGTAATGATAACAGTAATGGCAAAAGTTATCATATATTATCATTAAAAGTCAGTTTCTCTCTGAAGAAAATGAATGGCATTATTCTGGCTGTTGGACTTTATTGAGACAGTTTTTGTGCACTGTTGGTGTTTTCTGCTGTTATGGGGCTGATAGTCTGCCTGTAACAGTAGCTATGAGCAATATCTGTCACACTTTAATGTGAAAACCTTTTTTAGCAAAAAAAAAAAAAATCTCGTCCTGCACCTTTAACAAAAGCGCTCGTCTGATTGGCTGAAAGCAGCCTGTGCTCTGTGATCGTGTGCTTCCGGGTGTCGCGCCAGCGGAGCAGCGGTCATTGAGATGAACGGTTAGCGGACACTGTCTCTGCTGAGAGGAGCATCACGGTAACACGATTACTGTTTCCCTGTCGTTACAGTCTGTTAATGATTCGATAGCAGCTGATATAAAGCACAGTGACACCAGTGAGCACTAGACTGATTCTCATGCTTTCTCCCCTCAAATATCTGCTTCTGTCGACAGTGCTGAAGAGAGTTAATAACTGAGAAACACATAACATGCATATGGTTGTTTTCAGCACAAATAAAGTCTATAAACACGACAGGTATGGATGTATTTGCTGATATGTGTTTAGTCAGGGCAGTGCAGTACAACACTGAGTTCACTAATATATATTAATTCCACTGATATATGTGTGACAGCGACAGTAATAATAACCAAGAGAGAAACATCATATCAGGTTATACAGTGATAGTACATGTTGACATGTTTTGGATTTTTATTTTTTTATAGAAAATAGATGTAACATATGAATCATTATCAGCTACAAAAAAAAAAATGTTGAGCAGAATTTTGCATATTAATTTTAATGAATAAAAATGTGACAAGAACTGAAAAAAGTAACAATTTTACAGTATACTGAAAATTTAAGTTCTTATTATAATAGCAAGAAATGAAACACCGAAACACTTCAACAGATATTATTTTAATATTCACACTTGAAATCCTCTTACATCACATATTTAATATTCATGAGTGATGCTATGATGAATTCAGTATCCTCTGTGCACTAATTCATAATGTCTTTCTGCTCTATATATTCTCTAACAGCTGTAAAAAATGACTGATTTGAGTGATGCTGCTGAGAAGATGGAGTTTGTTAAAGAGGAGAGTGAAGATGTGATTGATGAAGAAACACACAGAGAGAAAGAAGAAGATACTGAAGAACAGAGAGGTTGCTCATCATTCTTGACTCTTCGTTTATGACTGATGTGTGTGTGGGGAAAATCATATGAGATGTTAAAAAACATATTTTTCTCAGCTAGTAATAATCACATTAGTTTTACTATTTTCTCAGATTCTCGGGTAGTGATGTAAGAGTACAAAAAAGTGATGGTTCAGGACATACAGTTTAGGTCAAAAGTTTACATCCCCCTAATGTTTTACCAAAATAAGAGGAATCATACAAAATGCATGTTATTGTTTATTTAGTACTAAGCTGAATAAGATATTTCACATAAAAGATGTTTACATATAATCCACAAGAGAAAATAATAGTTGAATTTATAAAAATGACTCCGTTCAAAAGTTTACACACCCTTGATTCTTAATACTGTGTTGTTAGCTGAATGATCCACAGCTGTGTGTTTTTAGTTTAGTGATAGTTGTTCATGAGTCCCTTGTTTTTCCTGAACAGTTAAACTGCCTGCTGTTCTTCAGAAAAATCCCCCAGCTTCCACTAATTCTGTGGTTTTCCAGCATTTTTGTGTATTTGAACCCTTTCCAACAATGACTGTATGATTTTGAGAGCCATCTTTTCACACTGAGGACAGCTGAGGGACTCATATACAACTATTACAGAAGAATCAAACGCTCACTGATGCTCCAGAAAGAAAAACCATGCATTAAGAGCCGGGGCATGACAACTTTTGAATTGGAAGATCAGGTACTTATGTAAGTATGTAAGTATCTTCTGTAGCTTCTGAAGGGCAGTACTAAATGAAATAAAAAAAATATGATAGGCAAAATAAATAAAAAATGCTCGTAATGCATGGTTTATTCTTCTGGAGCATCAGAGAGAGTCTGAACCTTCTGTAATAGCTGCATATGAATCCTTCAGTTGTCCTCAGTGTGAAAAGATGCATCTCAAAATCATACAGTCATTGTTGGAAAGGGTTCAAATACACAAAAATGCTGGAAAACCACAGAATCAGTGGGAGCTGAAGGATTTTTCTGAAGAACAGCAGACAGTTTAACTGTTCAGAACAAGGGACTCATGAACAACTATCACTAAACTAAACACACAGCTGTGGATCATTCAGCTAACAACAGTATTAAGAATCAAGGGTGTGTAAACTTTTGAATGGGGGTCATTTTTATAAATTCAACTATTATTTTCTCTTGTGGACTATATGTAAATGTCTTTTATGTGAAATATCTTGTTGAGGTCATTATTATAATTTTTTTTTTTTGTATGATTCCTCTTATTTTGGTAAAATAATTAACATTTTGCAGATTCTGCAAGGGGGATGTAAACTTTTGACTTCAACTATACCTCAGTTTTGAAGTTATGGTTCAGAATGTTTTCAGTACAGGAAAAAACAACAACTACAACAACAAAATGTAAGGAGGCTTTTTTTATTATTAAACGCTGAACAAACTATGGCTTTGTCTTAAAATAAAAATGACTGCTGCAGCACACTCTTCATACTGCAGTTTATGGTGCTGATGTCAATGGGGAAGAGATTTTAAATCTTCCGCTTTTGAATGAAAAACATTTTAGCAAAACATATATTTTAGTCTGTCCAGGGGCAGACTTAGTGATTTGGGGGCCCTAAGCAAATTTCAGGTACGGGGCCCCAACACACTATGTGCTCTTTTGACCCCTAACCCTTATTTTGCTCGCTAGCTCTCTCTCATTATAGCTATAACTATTATTTATTATAGCTATTACCCCCTCACAACTTAAGTAGCCTAAATAATTAGTCAACCTGATGCTATTCTAAAGCCACATTACGCTACCTTATTTTGTTCGGATCACAAAAGAAGACATTAAATAAAAAAATGCTTGCACTTGTCCATTTAATGAATTGTAAACGTCTTCAATCATTTTACAAAAAGGATTCAAATGTCATAAAGATTATACCATGCAACTCGTTCCGTATTCCAAGTGTTCTTAAGGCATACGATTGGGTTTGCCGAGAAACAAATCGAAAATGTAATCTATTAAGCAAAAATCTCCAGTCATTGCATTCGTGCATTTATACATGTTTTTAGTTTATAGTTAATTTGCATTTCGTGCTGGCGCGTCTAGGAAAAGCACAAAAGAGAGTCATTTTGAAACATCAAGACAAATAAAATTATGACCTAAAACACAATAATTTCTTTACTGAGGTGAATATTTCTGTTCTGAGACAGTCAAAACAGCTTAGAATGTGCGCAAAGAGCGCTCCGTCTATAATCACTAAAAGCTGTCACTCGCTTCAGTTCATCGCGATCTCAAGACGTAATAAGCTCTCTGCACAATAAATCTCTTATTTACATCTTATCTACACGTTGTTATAATGAGAGGATTCACAAGCTTGTAGAACTTCGCACCTGACAAAACTCAGCGTTTTGAGTGGTGAGTGAACATTTGACGCTCTCCATAACACAAATACATACTGGTGCATTTGCCAAGTATGTTTCGTGAATATCAGACAGGGCCCCCTGATTCCCCGGGGGCCCTAAGCGGCCGCTTACCTCGCCTATTGGTTAAGTCCACCCCTGAGTCTGTCTGATGTACGTGTGCACACTGCCACTCCTTCACTGAAGTCTAAGGGAGACTCGCTTGATGAGCCTTTTTGCAAAAATTTTTGAAAATATACAAATATAACTGTAAGATGTAAGTTATGTGCTGAGGAAAACACGTCTCAAATGCGTTAAACAGCACAAGCATCTGACAGATTACTTTAAACTGTATGCTTGTGATTTCTGCTTTTCATTTAGTTTAGATTGAAGTACTAAAATAACTAAAACTAAATAAACTAAGATTAATAAATAAAAATGAAAAAAACAAAAAAATGACAAAAACATGCAACAAAATGATTAAAGCTTTAGCTAAAATTAAAGTGTAAATATAAAATAGATGAATAAAATCGGTAACACTTTATTTCGATAGTCCACTTTAGACATTCTACTAACAGTAAGTAACTTTGCAACTACATGTCAACTAGCAGTCATTAGAGTATTAGTAGACTTAATATCTTCTAACACTTTATTTTGATGGATTCACAACATACTGACTATCAGAAACTTTGCAAATATGTCAACTTATTCTACTAACCCTTAACCTACCCTACTGAGAGTTAGTAGACATGTAGTTGCAAATGAATGACAATTAGTTGACATGTAGTTACTTATAGTTAGTAGAATGTCTAAAGTGGACTATCAAAATAAAGTATAACCATAAAATCAAATTCAAAATAATAACAAAAAGTAAGTACATCACTGATAGTAAGATACAATATAAAGCAGGTCTCAGGTGTAGGAGTTTCTGCATGTGCAGTGTCTTAATCAATGCTACACACATGCATACATAAAAAACACTTATAGTATGAATACCTGAATCATTACACCCCTAATGTACACCTCTTAATATCATTAGTGATTGTACTTAATTAAGTATGTTATTAATAACATGACTGTTGTCATTGGTTTGTGTCCAGTTCATGTGGACCTCTTGATTTCTGCCGTGATATTACAGATCATTTTGAGCTCATTGTCTGAACTGATTTTAGATCTGCTGGAAGTGAAGGTGGAAAGTGAAGAAGTGAACACAGTGGAGGAGGATCATCAGAAGATCATAACAGAAGAACAATCACAGATTGAAAATGATTTGTCTCAGAAGAGAACAGGAGCCAAGAAATCTCCGTTCATCTGCCCTCAGTGCGGGAAGTGTTTCACGCTCAAAGTCAACCTCAACAGCCACATCAGAATCCACAGCGGAGAGCGAAACTTCAGCTGTCTGCAGTGCAGCAGCGGTTTCTTCAAGAACGCAGACCTGAAGAGACACCTACAGACGCACAGTGGAGAGAAGCCCTTCAGCTGCCCGCACTGCGCCAAGAGCTTCACACGCAAGGAGAGCCTGGAGAACCACATCAGGATCCACACGGGAGAGAAGCCCTTCACCTGCCTCCTGTGTGACAAGAGCTTCATCCGCAAGGGACACTTCAAAAACCACATGCGGATTCACTCCGGAGAGAGACCTTTCACGTGTCACAAGTGCGGGAAGAGCTTCACACAGGCTACGATCCTCAGAAACCACCAGCACTCGCATTCTGGAGAACGACCCTTCGGCTGCGATCGGTGCGGAAAGAGCTTCATCTCAGCAAAGCACCTGAAGATCCACCAGAAGATCCACCGGAAGCTGTTCCTGTGCTCCTTCTGTGGAAAGATGTTTTCACAGCTGGGTTATCTGAAGGAGCACCAGAAGATCCACACCGGAGAGAAAGCTCACGTGTGCTCGGTGTGTGGGAACAGCTTCTCCAGAGCCAAGTATCTGAAGGAGCATCAGAAAGTCCATACGGGAGAGAAACCCTACAAGTGCTCGCACTGCGACAAGAGTTTCAGTCAGTCGGGGAACCTGAAGATACACGAGAGAGTTCACACCGGAGAGAAACCGTACCGCTGCCCGCCGTGTGGAAGGAGCTTCATCACCTCCAGCGCTCTGCTGTCACACAGGAGAAATTGTCATCAGAAGTTATCATAGTCAAGTCAATTCAAGTCACCTTTATTTATATAGCGCTTTTAACAATACAGATTGTGTCAAAGCAACTTTACAATCTCAAAATAGGAGAATAGTGTGTCAATAATGTAAAATGACAAAATTAAACACTCAATTTTCAGTTAAAGGCATTTCACTATTGAATTCAGTGATGTCATTGTCCAGCTCAGTTCAGTTTAAATAGTATCTGTTCAATCAAGTCGACGATATCTCTGGAAATGAAGTGTCCCCAAATAAGCAAGCCAGAGGCGACAGCGGCAAGGAACCAAAACTCCATCGGTGACAGAACGGAGAAAAAAACCTTGGGAGAAACCAGGCTTAGTCGGGGGACCATTTCTCCTCTGGCCAGATGACCCAGCAGTTCAATTCCAACTGCTGCAAAGTCAGATTGGAGGGCTCAACTGGTTCCCGAGGTCTTGTCCTGATGGCTGTCTAGGTGACGGGGTCCTCACTGGGGATCTATCTCTGGGGCTCATCTAGGTGTCCTGGTCTCCGCTGACGTTCAGGGCTGTAGAGGTCGTCTCTAGGTGCTGATCCACCATCTGATCTGGATACGGACTGGATCTGGTGACTGCAGTGACCTCGGAATAAGAAATAAACAGACTAATATTAGTGTAGATGTCAATCTTCTTATGATGTAACAAGTACATTGTGTGTTATGGGAAGTGTTCCCGGTTCCGGTTGACCTAATTAATGCAGCCTAACAATCCTTTAATGGATTTGAATATTAGAAGTGTATTAGTGTGTTATGTGTACGCCAGGTTAAAGAAATGGGTCTTTAATCTAGATTTAAACTGACAGAGTGTGTCTGCCACCCGAACAGTGTTTGGTAGATTGTTCCAGAGTCTGGGCGCTAAATAGGAGAAAGATCTGCCGCCCGCAGTTGATTTTGATATTCTAGGTATTATCAAATGGACAGAGTTTTGAGAATGCAGCGGCCGTAAAGGACTATAATGCGATAAGAGCTTGCTCAAGTACTGAGGAGCTAAACCATTCAGGGCTTTATAAGTAAAATCCATACAATGTTTAGTAGGGAGCCAGTGCAGTGTTGACAGAACCGGGCTAATGTGGTCATATTTCCTGGTTCTAGTAAGAACTCTAGCTGCTGCATTTTGAACCATCTGTAATTTGTTTATTAAGCGTGCAGAACAACCACCCAATAAAGCATTACAATAATCTAACCTTGAGGTCATAAACGCATGAATTAATATTTCTGCATTTGACATTGAGAGCATAGGTCTCAGTTTAGATATATATATATTTTTTTTGTTATCAACAATTTTTTTTTTTTTTCACACACAACACAACATAATATCCAAAATAAAACAAAACAAAACAGCAGACACATACTCAACATATCAAGGTTCAATCAAAAGGGAGGGAGAGAGGGAAGGACAACAAGAACACAAAATCACTCCTTTATATAATCACGTATATTCAACAAAAAACACTGCCAAGCCTCAATGGTCGAAGGCCTGTTCCCACCGACTCGCGCCGTTGTACATTCACATGAGACAATTTGCAGGAGGCTACGGATCCAATACGTTTTTCTACACATGTGTGGTGTAAACCAGTTCTGGATTATTGTCTTCTTCACAGCTGTAAAACCAGCAAACAACATTCTCTTTTGCATTGAACTAATACAGAGACCAGAATCATCATTAAGAAGACACAAACTTGGGTTAACAGACCAATCAATTCGCAGTAATGATGACAAAACCAGGTTTACATGTGTCCATAGACTGATGACGACAGGACATTCCCAGAACATATGCAGAAAAGTGCCCGATGATGTAGTGTTACATATATGGCAATTCAAATTTGACTGCAGTTTCATTTTAAATCTTTTGTAAGGAGTTATGTATGCTCTATGAATGACTTTGAAGTGAATAAGACGATGAGCCAGATTTTTAGATGTTAAGCTGAGATTAGACCATACTCTCTCCCAGTCGACAGATAAATTAAGGTCAGATAATTCCCTATTCCAAATAGTTTTAATAGAAAGAGGTTTTGTAATACAATCAATAATTTTATTATATATTAAGGAAACAGATGGCTGACCAGCAGATGGTGCAATCCAGTCCCGCATAGGATGAGAGGAAATGGAAGAAGACCAAGGAACGCCATACGCTTTGAGAGCAGAACGTAATTGAAGAAAAACAAAATATGCAGATGCTGGTAGACAAAATTTGTCTCTCAATGCCTGAAATGAACAGAGGCCCTGGTTATCATATACGTATATCACCACACGTGTTTACACCTAAAGAGGACCAAGAGGGTTGGATAAATGGACGATTTCCACACACAAAGTTAAAATTGTGCCATAAAGGTGTACTGTTACAGAATTTGAAGGGTCCACCTATCCGACGTTCAACCGTTTTCCAGATTTTAATAGAGTTAGCCACAACCGGACCAAATTTATAATTATCCCCTTTTTTTCCTGTGCCAATAAATAAAATATCTTGAAGTCTATTTGGTTTAACCTTGTCAGCTTCAATCACCCTCCATGAAACTGTAGATTGAGGATCAACCCAATTATGAAGGGCCTTAAGCTGGAACGACCAATAATATAATTCAAAATTTGGTACAGCCAGTCCTCCTGCACTATTGGGATGTTGTAATGTGGTAAGTTTAATTCTGGGACATTTATCATTCCAGATAAACTTAGAAATTATGGAGTTGATCTCCTTAAAGTAACCTGGAGAGGGAGAAAGTGGCAGCATACAGAAAAAAAAATTTAATCGAGGTAACAAATTAATCTTAACAGTGGATAATCTTCCTTGGAGAGAGACTTTAAGATTCTTCCATCTTTGAATGTCATTTTTGACCTTAACTAAAATGTTATTAAAATTGTCTCTGGCAATCTTATGAATGTTTTTATGTATGGTAATGCCCAAATAGATGAAATATTCCTTAATAGGGATAATTAACCTTAACATTGTTAATTGGCATTAAAGCAGATTTGCTCCAATTTATTTTATATCCCGATAGGCTACTAAAATTATCAAATTCCTTAATTACACTAGAGACTGAAACATCAAAGTGGTCTAAATATAGAATAATATCATCAGCGTATAATGAAATACTATGAGTATGGTCATGGATCTTAATCGATACTTCAGATTTCCTGATGGCTTGTGCTAAGGGTTCAAGAGATAGACAAAACAATAAGGGGGAAAGTGGACACCCCTGCCTCGTTCCCCGCTGTAAAGGGAATGAGGGGGAAATAATATTACCAGTTATGACTGATGCTGCAGGTTAGTGGTATAATGTCTTAATCATAGAAACTAAGTGTTCACCGAAGCACGAAACATTGCAGAGCTGCCCACATATAATTCCACTCTAGCCTGTCAAAGGCTTTTTCTGCATCAAGTGAAAAGACCGCACAAGGTGTTGGGTGGGAGTCCGCAAAGTCAAGAATATGAAGGAGTCGACGCATATTGTCAGATGCATTGCGCCCCTTGATGAAACCAGTTTGGTCCTCCTTGATCAGACTGTGAATTACCTTCTCCAAACGAGAAGCAAAAACTTTAGCATAGATTTTCAGGTCACATGGGATAAGCGAAATCGGTCTGTAGCTGGAACAATCTAATGGATCTTTCCCTTTTTTAAGAAGTACTGAAATCAGTGATGTTTTTTGATCTCTATGAAATACCCCATGTTCAATTGCAAAATTAAATGAGTTAAGCATAAGCATCACTACCAAATCCCAAATTTCTAAATATAATTCAGGGGGGAGACCATCTAGACCCGGCGATTTGCCCTTTTGAAGGCTTTTTAGAGAGACGTGAAGTTCCTCCAAACTTAATGGGGCCTCCAAAGATTCTTTATCCATCTGTGAGATCCGAGGCAGTTCCAATTTATCTAAATACTGCTTACAAATTGGTTCATCAAAATCTGTTTCGGTTTTATACAGATTTGTGTAAAAACCTTTAAATATGTCATTAATTGCCACAGGGTTCGTGGTGACCTGATCATCTGATGAATTTATTGCGCTAATATGTGCCTTAGACTCGCATTCTTTCAACCTAAGGGCCAATAAATGACTAGGTCTCTCTGATTCAAAATAATATTTTTGTCTAGTCCTATGTAAAATAATGTCTGCCTTTGAGTGTGAAAGTAAATCATATTCTTCTTTTAAAAAGGACAGCTGTGTAGCCTGTTGCTCAGTAAAATGTTGTTTTTGTAGGTTTTGTAATGATTGGATTTTATTTTCTAATTGTGTAAACTGGTGAGTTTTCACTTTGGCAAGAGTAGAAGAGAAAGATATACAGAAACCTCGTATAGCACACTTAGTCGTTTCCCACAGTATTTGAGGATCCACATCAGAGGGCATATTAATTTCAAGAAATTCCTTAATATATTCTTTTAGAGAGGTAATGAAAGTCTGATTACTTAATAATGATATGTTAAAGCGCCATCTAGGGGACTTGGCTTTAACATCGGAAAGAGGAACACTGCACAACATAGCAGAATGATCAGATAATAAAATTGGTAATATAGATATAGAGGAATTAGATGAAATTAAAGATGGGCTGAGAAATATGTAGTCTATCCTAGAGAAAGTCTTGTGTCTATTAGAAAAAAAGTGAAGTCCTTAGCTTTAGTATTCTGAATTCTCCATAAATCGATTAAGTTGAGCTCAGTGATAAATTTATTCAATAATTTAGAGGATGGATTGTCTGTTGTATCAGATTGAGATTTATCTAAAGCAGGATTTATGACAGCATTAAAATCACCACCCACCACTAGAGGGTAATCAATCTCCTCAAGTAAAGTTTTGGAAATCTGTGTAAGGAATGCACTGTCTGTCTCATTCGGACCATAAATAGAGACCAATGCTAACCTATTATTATATATTTTGCATCGGATAAAAACAAATCTACCCTTCTCATCACTACCAAGGTGTTCAATCGTTAAATTTAACTTCCTGTTAACAAGGATAAGCACCCCCTTAGTTTTATTTTGAGCGCAGGAAAAAGCTATTAATTTGTAATACTTATTCTGGAAACGTGCCACGTCAGATTGTTTTAAATGTGTCTCTTGTATTAAGGCACAGGAAATAGATTTACAGTGTAAATATTCTAACACACGGGTTCTTTTAACAGCAGAATTTAAACCATTCACATTCAGTGATAAAATATTTAGAGTATGCATTGAATATTCATAATCCCATGATTGTACTCAATAAATGCAAAAAAAAAACAAAAAAACAGAAGCACTTCCATTCTGTAAATAACACGTAAACACTGATGTGCATTTTAGATACCAAACCTCCTATATGAAAAATCCAAATTTAGAAATAAGGTAAAATAGATAAAAGTATAAATGTCTGCTGCAAAAAACAAAAACAACATAAAAATGTGAACAACCGACAACCATAAACAAAGAACAACTCAGACCGCACATTACCGAGAACATAGGTCTGACTGAGCAACAAAAAGCGGTGATAGGTCGTGACCGATCCACTCCAACGCAAGACATGTCTCCCGAAAGGCTCACACAGCCTTTTTTTTTTTTTTCCCTTTTTATTAATTAAACCTACTCTCCACTAGTCCCCTCCAAAAAAGAAAAATGGAGTGTCAGTCTTACCAGCAAAGAGATCGTTGTACCGGATAAATAAGGACAATATCCCAGTAGGAGAGAAGAAAACGCAAACAATAGGTTTAGCAAGCGTCCATGTTCATTCTGCTATCATCCCCTTCTGGGCAGCTAGTGCCAAGTCCATCCCGGCCGTCACGCCCCTCCCGTCGAACTGGAGAAACAGCGGCCGCTGCTCCCCCGTCCCCCCCACGCAGAGCCGCGGCATACGACTTCTGCTGAGATATGGAGCTGATAAAATCCTCCGCTTTCTGAGGGGAATCGAAGCTTCTCTGTTCCCATTTGTGCCGTAGCTTAATTACCGCCGGATAGGTGAGGAAGGGCTGGAGACCAAGCGCTGTCATCTTCTTCAAAACGGGACCAAATGCCTTTCTCCTGATCGCTGTAGCCGGACTAAAGTCAGGAAAAAATAGCAGTGTGACATTGTTCTGTGCGCACTTCACGGGATAAGCCTGCCGAGCACCTTTCAGGATATCTGATCTGTCATGCCATCTCAGTACACGGAAGATGAGAGTGCGCGGCCGATCGGAGCCCCTCCCTCCGTCATACACGCGATGCGATCAATCTCAATGTCACGGCCCCTCAAGGAAGGAATCCACTTGGAAAGATTAGCTCTGAGGAAAACAGCTGCATCTGGACCTTCCATTCCTTCTGGGAGCCCCACCAGTCTAACGTTGTTCCTCCTAGATCTGTCCTCCATATCTGTCATCTTCTCGGTGAGTCGCTCCAGCTGATCCTTTAAGTCCGTGACTGTTTTCTTATCTGCACGTGCCGCTGCCTGAACAGAATCAACGCGGTCACGTGTCTGCTTCGTCTCGTTAGCTATGGCCTCAAACTCCTCTCTTAGCTCTTTAACAGACTTATTGGTCGCTTGTATGTCCTCACGCAGTTCGCGCAATGCTGGAATCAGCACAGAATTCATCGCATCTCTCACTGCCGAGTTCACAACCGAATTCAAAGTGCTTTGGTGTTCTTTAAATGCTAGTTCAATGCGGTTAACAATAGCATTGTCCAGGTCTTCACTGGAGATGGCTGAATCTCTGAATTTTTTCTTCATTGGCGATTGCTCAATCTCTCTTTTCCGATCTTCTTTGTCTGCCTTAGCACTCATGATGGGTCCAATGCAGAGTGGTTCAAATTCCACTGACAGGATCGCAAAATATTTGGCAAAGTGAGCGGAGCGAAAAACTAAGCCTGCATCACCGTCGAGGGGCCACGTGATCCTCCTTTAACGATCTTTCTGAGTGTAATTTGATCCTGGTTAACGAGCGGATTAGCCCTGCAGCTGCATGCATTGTTCATGTTTACAACTTTATTACATTTAAGTGTAGTATTTTCAGGGTGATAATATCTTTCAACGATCATTATTACTAACATCTGTACTAATGATGCAGTCTCATTTCTGTTTATAATTTATATTTCATCGTGTTTGTAATCTTCATTGCACTAGGCAGATTGTTATCACAGTGATATATTTCTCAGTTTTTATTCCATGTATCAATGCAATTTACAAAGTTGTCTATTATTGAGATTGTGATATGTTGAGTTGTTGATTATATTTAGACAATGAATATTTATTTCTGTTATTTCATTTATTTCAGAAACTACCTCAAATACACCAACATGTGTATATGGTCAAATCTTGTACAATAAACAGTCAAACTCAATATGATGACTCCGACTCCCTCACAAGAGTTCTGCAGCGGTCAATAACTATTAACCAGCATTCAGTGGGGCAATCCCCAACATTGGTCCTTCGAGCCGGAACATTGACTACTGCAGTTATGTCATCAGAGGAGCAAGCAGACTCCTGCCCTCATGCTGAATCGTCAGACAGACCCTCACGGCAGCACCGCACACCCAAGCATCTGGAGGACTACCTCCTTGACTACAGCCATCACCGACCGGCCCCTTCCTCCCAGCCTGCAGTAGAGGTGCCAGAAGAGCAGTAAGCAGCCGCAGTGATCATAACTAGTCAAACATGACCATCCTCCAGCCAGGGTGTGCATTCAGTCACAGGCTCTACTGACTTAATGAGTATGAGCTCACTGAGGGAATTATTGAAGTCTATGTCTGATAAAGAAAGGGACGAGGCCGCTGACATGGCTGCGCTTCAGAGCAAACTTAAGCAATATGAGCAACGACAGCGATGGCGCAAGGAGCTGATTGAACACATCACATCGTTCCTGAGGGAAGAAGGTGAGGAGGAGGATCAAAGTGTACAGCCTGCTATGCCACCTACAAGATCACCTCCAGAAAAGTCACCACATCCGCCCTCATCATCAAGTAATTCTTCTCAATCACAGTCACCTGACATTGAGTTTCAGGCTAAGGGACATGTGTGTGCCACACAAGTAAAGGCCAGCACACCTACTGTGGAGTGCTTTAATCCTGGTTTTGTACCAATACAGCCAGTCTGTACATTTCCTTTGTACTCGCCAGTCTTGTCAGGTACATTACCTACAGGTTTGCCTCAACATCAACGTCCTACAAGAGCAGAGACTGCACCGCTAATGCTTAACGAGCAGTATGATGATGCTGGAAGGGTTCTGAAGCCACAAGTGCAGCAACCGCTGATAGCTCCCACGTCAGTCTATCAGCACCCCAGTGTGCCTTACGTCCACCCATCAGTTGTTTTTTCTTCACGAGAGCATGTCACTACTCCACTCTCCTCTAGCCTTTCATTTACTCAGTATACTCAGATGCCTCCAGTGGCAGCAGCACCTCAAACTCTGCCCAGTGCTTCAGTCCCTGCATTGAACATTCCAGCCCTAGCTGCCCCTTCCTTACAGCCGTTTAGCCAGATACCGAAGCACCCAGAATATTTGACGCCTCACCGCCCTTTGCACGCTGCCCCCCAGCCAAAGATTCCAGACTTCGTTAAAGACAATGAAAGGGAGTTTGCTAACCTCAAACTAGCTCTTGATAACCTCCTTGAACCTCATGCCGAACTGGACGAGAAATATAAATACCACATTTTGCTGGAACACCTCAAACTCCCTGAAGCCCAGATGATTGGCCAATCCTGTCGCCATCACCCATTTCCATACTCGGCAGCTATGCAGGCTCTCCAATTGCAATACGGTCAGCCTCATCAGTTGGCTCAGAGCGAGATTGCAGCGATTCTTACAGCGCCAGAAGTGAAACCAAATGATGCTCACAGCTTCCAGAGTTTCGCTCTCCATGTCCACCTCTTAGTGAGTATGCTGTTGACGTTAGAGGGTTCCAGAGGCATGGAATTGAACTGCTGCTCACATGTAGATCGCTTGCTTAGTAAGATGCCCAAGTTCTTAAGAGATGGCATCATAGAGTGTGTGTGTGTGTGTGTGTTTGTGTTTGTGTGTGTGTGTGTGTGTGTGTGTGTGTGTGTGTGTATGGTATTTATCACGTGGGGACCAAATGTCCCCACAAAGATAGTAATACCAGTAAATCGTTATCTTGTGGGGACATTTTTTGTCCCCATGAGGAAACAAGTCATACAGCATAAAGTTTTTTGAAAATCTAAAAATGTCTCCTGTGAGGGTAAGTTTGTGTAGGGTGTGTAGGGCAATAGCACACACAGTTTGTACAGTATAAAAACCATTACGCCTATGGAATGTCCCCATAAAACATGGATGTGTGTGAGTGTGAGTGTGAGTGTGTGTGTGTGTGTGTGTGTGTGTGTGTTTGTGTGTGTGTGTGCGTTGCCCTTCATAAAACATGTCCAGAAACATCCCTCCTGCCCAGTGCTGGTGTTTACAGCACTTTAAACCTGAAACCACAAACTGGGGGAAAAATACAAAACTATGTTTTTAAACTATAAAAGTTGAACAGTGATTTCATAACTGTAGGAACAAAACATGTATTTTATCAATGTTTCAAACATATCAAAGGAGCATCAAACATATCAAACAATCGTGCTTAAATCATGTCAAACAAACTGTTTATTTGTATGTATTTGTTTGGCTTATGCTAGTTATTAAAATAGGTTTGGCAACATATTTGATTAAGATATACTGAATATATAAAATAGTGATTAATGCAGTACGTGTATTTGTATTTCAGTTCACTTCTTTGAGTCTGTAGACACTGAAGCAGGAGATCTGGAATTTATCCTGAGTCTGCAAACAGACGAATGATCATCTGAGGGCTGTCTCATAAAACAAGTTTACCAAATAAGCCAGGTTTATTTCAGTTAGTCTGACTTACTGTCAGTTGATTTGGTTCAAAAAAGTAAAAAAAAAAAAAAAAGTCAGACTAACTAAAATAAGCCTGAAGCTGTTTGAATTTATGATATGTAAAACTAATAACAAACCCATAAGAGATCAAACCCATTGTCTCTGGTTCTAGTTTATACTTTCTGTACCTTCAACATACATCTTTGTAAAAATACTGTTAAAATATATTTAGACTAACAATTATATTTGAGAATAATACAATCTATGCTAAAATGTACTAGACTTGATTGTTCATATGAATGCACGTGTGAGAGAAAATAATCAGCGTGTGTGGAAATGTGATTGATGATCCCTCATAAAATAAGTCCATATGAATCCAGTCCGGCCAGCTGCTGAGTTACAGACCATAGTCTGGGAATGTGTTGAACCTGCTCGAATACTGTGTGTGAGAGTTTAGAGTGTACTGTGTGTCCAAATGTGATTGATGACCCTCATAAAAATTCCCTCCCCACCCAACTGGACATCTGTTCATCTACAACACGCTTAGAAAACACCTGTTCATCTACGACACGCTTAGAGATCACCTGTTCATCTACAACACACTTAGAGTTTACCTGTTCAGCTACAACATGCTTAGAGAACAGCTGTTCATCTACAACACACTTAGAGAACACCTGTTCATCTATGACACGCTTAGAGATCACCTGTTCATCTACAACACGCTTAGAGAACACCTGTTCATCTACAACACGCTTAGAGAACACCTGTTCATCTACAACACGCTTAGAAAACACCTGTTCACCTACAACACGCTTAGAGATCACCTGTTCATCTACGACACGCTTAGAGTTTACCTGTTCATCTACAACACGCTTAGAGATCACCTGTTCATCTATGACACGCTTAGAGTTTACCTGTTCATCTACGACACGCTTAGAGAACACCTGTTCATCTACAACACGCTTAGAGAACAGCTGTTCATCTACAACACGCTTAGAGAACACCTGTTCACCTACAACACGCTTAGAGATCACCTGTTCATCTACGACACGCTTAGAGTTTACCTGTTCATCTACAACACGCTTAGAGATCACCTGTTCATCTACGACACGCTTAGAGTTTACCTGTTCATCTACAACACGCTTAGAGAACACCTGTTCATCTACAACACGCTTAGAGATCACCTGTTCATCTACAACACGCTTAGAGAACAGCTGTTCATCTACAACACGCTTGGAGAACAGCTGTTCATCTACAACATGCTTAGAGATCACCTGTTCATCTACAACACGCTTAGAGATCACCTGTTCATCTACAACACGCTTAGAGAACAGCTGTTCATCTACAACATGCTTAGAGAGACACCTGTTCATCTACAACATGCTTAGAGATCACCTGTTCATCTACAACACGCTTAGAGATCACCTGTTCATCTACAACACGCTTAGAGAACAGCTGTTCATCTACAACACGCTTGGAGAACAGCTGTTCATCTACAACACGCTTAGAGATCACCTGTTCATCTACAACACGCTTAGAGAACAGCTGTTCATCTACAACACGCTTGGAGAACAGCTGTTCATCTACAACACGCTTAGAGATCACCTGTTCATCTACAACACGCTTAGAGAACAGCTGTTCATCTACAACATGCTTAGAGAACACCTGTTCATATACAACACGCTTAGAGAACAGCTGTTCATCTACAACACGCTTGGAGAACAGCTGTTCATCTACAACACGCTTAGAGATCACCTGTTCATCTACAACATGCTTAGAGATCACCTGTTCATCTACAACACGCTTAGAGAACAGCTGTTCATCTACAACATGCTTAGAGAACACCTGTTCATATACAACACGCTTAGAGAGACACCTGTTCATCTACCACACGCTTAGAGAACAGCTGTTCATCTACAACACGCTTGGAGAACACCTGGCTTAGAGAACACCTGTTCATCTACAACACGCTTAGAGATCACCTGTTCATCTACAAAACGCTTAGAGATCACCTGTTCATCTACAACACGCTTAGAGAACACCTGTTCATCTACAACACGCTTAGAGAGACACCTGTTCATCTACAACACGCTTAGAGAGACACATGTTCATCTACAACACGCTTAGAGAGAGACACCTGTTCATCTACAACACGCTTAGAGATCACCTGTTCATCTACAACATGCTTAGAGAACACCTGTTCATCTACAACACGCTTAGAGAACACCTGTTCATCTACAACACGCTTAGAGATCACCTGTTCATCTACAACACGCTTAGAGAACAGCTGTTCATCTACAAGACGCTTAGAGAACAGCTGTTCATCTACAACATGCTTGGAGAACACCTGTTCATCTACAACACGCTTAGAGAGACACCTGTTCATCTACAATATGCTTAGAGACACCTGTTCATCTACAACACACTTAGAGAACAGCTGTTCATCTACAACACGCTTGGAGAACACCTGGCTTAGAGAACACCTGTTCATCTACAACACGCTTAGAGAACACCTGTTCATCTACAACATGCTTAGAGAACACCTGTTCATCTACAACATGCTTAGAGAACACCTGTTCATCTACAACACGCTTAGAGAGAGACACCTGTTCATCTACAACACGCTTAGAGAACAGCTGTTCATCTACAACACGCTTAGAGAACACCTGTTCATCTACAACACGCTTAGAGAACACCTGTTCATCTACAACACGCTTAGAGATCACCTGTTCATCTACAACACGCTTAGAGAGACACCTGTTCATCTACAACAAGCTTAGAGATCACCTGTTAATCTACAACACGCTTAGAGATCACCTGTTCATCTACAACATGCTTAGAGAACAGCTGTTCATCTACAACATGCTTAGAGATCACCTGTTCATCTACAACACGCTTATAGATCACCTGTTCATCTACAACATGCTTAGAGAACACCTGTTCATCCTCCGATCCCGAGGACCAAATTCATGACCCTCTCTTGTTGTTTGAAAATGTGTTTTTGTGTGGAACATTGAAACTCTTCAAAAACTATGTGCTTTAAAACATTCAAATGCAAAACAATGTATTGATTTGTAAACGGGATGATCAAGGGAAGGTTTTTTATTAAAGTTTTTCACATACATTTGAAGAAAAAGCCTCAATAGAAACAATGTAGCGACTGTTTTTCAGAAATGGTAAAACAAGTTAAAGGATTAGTAAACTTTCAAATTAAAATTTCCTGATAATTTACATCCAAGATGTTTATGTATTTCTTTCTTCAGTCGAAAAGAAATTAAGGTTTTTGATGAAAACATTCCAGGATTTTTCTCCATATAGTGAACTTCAATGGACTCCAAATGGTTGAAGGTCAAAATTACATTTTTTTTAAACACTGACTCAGTGCTTCCGCCTACGTCAAGCGTGACCTTTGACCGTGATTGATGCGCACAGAACAGGCCAGCATTTGTGTTTATAAAGCATATACATTTTTTATTTTTTTAATGTCCGATGGTTTGGCTAGATAAGACCCTTATTCATCGTCTGGTATCGTTTATAGCCCTTTGAAGCTGCACTGAAACTGTAATTTTGACCTTCAACCGTTTAGGGTCCATTGAAGTTCACTATATGGAGAAAAATCCTGGAATGTTTTCATCAAAAACCTTAATTTCTTTTTTCGACTGAGGAAAGACATACATAAACATCTTGGATGACATGGGGGTGAGTAAATTATCAGGACATTTTAATTTGAAAGTGAACTAATCCTTTAAGACAGGCATTCCTAAATTGTTTTACACTAAATGATTTAAAAAAAAAAAACGGTTAAATGTCTAAAACAATGTAGCCTACCAGACACATTCGTTAAACAATAAGCATACGTCAATTTAAAAAAGTAGAGTTTGTTACTGTTTCAAGAAAAGAAAAGAAAGAGAGTAGTGCTTCTTATGCTGATCTGCAAAATACATGCTTTCTGATCGATGACAAAACTCTGAATTCTTTCTACATGTGATGTATTCTGTGACTACAAATAAACAGAAACAGACTCTGAATAAGTAGGCAATGTGTCCTCTTTCTTTTGTGAAATAACGGTTCATACCTCTTTATTTCTGTGTGACTAATTTTCAATCCTGATAAATTAATTCATTATGATCAATGTATCACTTATTATTGTAAAACATTGATGCTTTTGGATTGACATCTTTAACAAAGCATGCAAACAAACGGATGCTCTTATCATGTTTGTTTTGTGATCACGCTAGTTCCAGTGACTTATTTCTGATTGGTTTTCTGATATCTTCTCTTTGTTGCTGAAATGATGGGGTTGTGTGACGTTGTTCCAGAGAGGGTTTTTTTTGGCCGATGGTGGAAAAGCATTTAGTGAAGTCTGGGTCGTCATGTCAAACCTCACCCACAGAGAGATGATCTCAGACCAGCACAACTGTAGATTTAAAAAAACACTTTAAATACTAAAAAGAGTTGTTTTTAATAAATCAAGGGCATTTCTTAATTGATAAAAACCTTCTTCCCTTTTTTAACATTAGAGTAGAGTTTCTCACTGTAAGAATGAAAACAGGGTGACAGAAATATTTAAACAAGTTTTCTTCTAAACAATCAACTCTATGTCTCAGGAAAATGTTGTTTTATTTTAGTTTATTTTGTTTGGTTATTCCTTTATTCACTCTTTGATTTTTGGCAATCTTAAAACTTGCAGACTGTGTGCATGTATGTAGTCAACCTTTTACACTGCTACAGTATCATACAGAATCAGTGTGTAATGAAAGGAGAGATGGGTTGGTGACTGTGATGCAACAATATCAGATCAACAAAGGTTGTAAAAAACATCTAAGGATGATTTCGGGGGGGTTTATGATTGTAATCTGGTCAGTTTACGAGGGTCTGGCATTTTGAACTTTGGTGAAAGTCAGGCAAAAAGTTCAGTGATCAAAGGATGTTCATTGCCCCCCTTTTTATGACACTCACCTGCAGAATTTAAGCAGGACACCTGCTGCTTTGACCTCTGGAGACATCAGACGCAAGTTCAGCAAAGTTCAGTGTGTCCAAAGAAATAACAAAACATGCACACACTCACACAAACATGCTCACATACACAAACATTAACATATACACAAACATTCATTCAAACACACACACACACACACACACACAGACACACACAAAACCCCCTGCAGTTAAACATTTAAACTTTACGTTGTCTCATACAAACCTTTTACAAATAAACCTCTTAGCATCACACTGGGTATCTTTACAAGTGTGATTAAACAATGATATAACTTTTGTTTTAACAAATAAGTTAAGATGTTTTTGATCTTTTAAACCTACAATCATGACGCTCTAAAACAGGGATTAGAAGTTTGTGACAGAGAGTATGTCCACACTCAATTGTTTTTTATATAAGAGTCTTGAGACAAATAAAAACAGAATGCATGAAAGACTTTTCTCTTTAAGATGTTGGTAATGACAAACTTTAGATTGATTAAAACTACTGAGTTTATGCATTACTCCTGAATATGTACACAGTAACCACTGAGTACATGAAGCAGTTATTGTATAAATACATAACCTCATATATTCAGCATGATTCTATCATATTAATCAGTAAAAAGAGGATTTCATTTAGATTACATATCTGACTTTTTCTTCAAAACACAAACTTTCTTTTGTCCTTTTAAAGGTGTTTAACAAGTGGTTTAGGCTACGTTTACACGACAACGATGTAGTCAAAAACGGAAAAGTTTTTCCCTTGTGTTTTTAAAAAGTTTCACGTATACACCTCAACGTTTTCAAAACGATTCGCATTTACACATATGTGTTACACTGTATTACGTATACCAGGCCAGTAGTTGGTGCTGTCACCTTGTTAGTAAACAGTACCTGTAGGATAGTGACGATTATATGATGTATATGATGCGTCTCCACTGTTGGTGAAGTAAATCCACACTTTGCTGAAGAAGCGTTAGTAAACAAATCCGGACAAATATGGGCATGGGAAATCCCAGTTAAACTTCAAGTATACAAGATGTTTAACCTGTTAACATGCACCAGGATGCCAGCGCACTGAAAGCTCTTTGTTTGCACATGTCATTGTTTTCAAATAGATAAAATGAAACGGGACAAAATTAATCTTGACAAACTATATATCATTTTGAAGGTCTAAGCCTCAAGCATCGACGATAGATCGCTGTTTTTCGATAGAAAGTTTATAAGGAATGTATTTGCTAAATTTGTGTAAGTAGTACACATCAAAACATGTATAAAAAAACCGCAGTACATACCAGATACATCCTGATAATGAGACACAAACGTATCCACTGCTGTAAATCCCAGTTTAGTTTGAGAAATAAGGGTCCACGGAACAACATCCCAAAGAGCACTTTTAGTCCAAAGAAACAATAATGTTGTAATTTGGATCGTTATTCATTTGTTTACGTCTCATCTCTTCAGGGAGAGTTATTGTTTGTGTCCGTTATGGAATAAATTACGCTCAAAAACAGCGTCTTGGTGGTAAAAAAAACAGCATGATTTTGTAGCAGGCAATGTCCCAAACAGAATGAGATCATCCTAGAATAGGGCTAGAAAAATGGTTGCAGGAATCTCATTTTTCATGGTATTTTCTTCAGATTTGAAATATAAACTCATGAGACATGTGACTTTCAACCCATTACTTTTCTGGATTTCTCCAGGACTGATTTCATGTATTTTTATATGAAATTTAAAACAAATTCAGTGTGGTACAATTTTTTATCAAGGCACTTCAGTGTCTATAACTTTTTATATTTTTGAGTATTATCAACTCTGGATAGTACAGCCCAAAGGGTCTTCTTTCCAAAGACACCAAAATTATGTGTGTGGCACGCTGAAGTCAGGAACTGTTACCATTTTAAATTAGTTAGTCATTTTCAGCTGTGATTCCCAATATGGGGTTGCTGGTTAACAGGTTAAGGCGGAGCGCTTGGAATGGTAGCACGCAAAAGTAAATTTCGTGATACAACCAGATATCTCATGTATGTGGATGTATACAGGAATCGGTGGAAGTTCCTAGGAATGGCTGTGAGGTGTGATGGCTGTGAGGTGTGAATGCCTTTCATATGTTAATGACAATTAGAGGTGCTGTCTTTGTTATCATAGCCAGGTGGGAGGGATTAGCCATGGTGTGCCTTCGAGAGGACAGCACATACTTTTTTTGTACATCAAAACTGTATAAAACACCCTGTCTGTACAACATGTGTTTACTAAATATGTTTATTATTAATAGAATTTAGTTTGTATATTTGCTTGATTTGCAAAATACAAATATGTCTGATTAATAAGAATATAACGAGTTTACTTCTGTTAAATTATTCATTCTTGTTATTTGTAATTAAATTAAGAAATAATCAAATTAATTAGATCAGCACTTGTTGACTCAATGAGACTGAGGCGCTTCACATCAACAACTCTCTCTGGTGAGTCACTGCACATGCTCAGCACTGCGGCGGGAAGTTTGGAAACACGCGCGGGTCCAGACGGAATTGGAGTTTTGTGAGCGGTTTGAACTGCAGCGTCTAATCGTTCTGCATCCTTGATATTGAAGGTAAGCACTTGATATGTACCTGCTTGTAATTAGTACTGTGGGATTATACAACCCCAAATCAGAAAAAGTTGGGACAGTATGGAAAACGCAAATAAAAAAAGAAAGTAGTGATTTCTAAATTTACTTTGACTTGTATTTCATTGCAGACAATATGAACACAAAATATTTCATGTTTTGTCTGGTCAACTTCATGTCATTTGTAAATATACATCCTTTCCTGTCATTCAGACCTGCAACATATTTCAAAAAAAGTTGGGACAGGAGCAATTTAGGGCTAGTAATGAGGTAAATTGGTTAAATAATTATGTGATTTGAAACAGGTGATGTCAACAGGTGATTGTAATTATGATTTGGTACAAAAGCAGCATCCAAGAAAGGTCTAGTCCTTTAGGAGCAAAGATGGGCCGAGGATCGCCAGTTTGCTAACAAATACGTGAGAAAATTATTGAAATGTTTAAAAACAATGTTCCTCAAAGAAAGATGGGAAGAGATTTGGATATTTCACCTTCAACAGTGCATAACACAATTAAAAGTTTCAAGGAATCTGGAGGAATTTCAGTGCGTAAAGGACAAGGGCGCAAGCCTAAGCTGAACAACCGTGATCTCCGATCCCTCAGGCGGCACTGCATCAAGAATCGTCATTCATCTATAAGCGATATCACCACATGGGCTCAGGACTACTTTGGCAAACCTTTGTCAAGTACCACAATACGTAGTTACATGCACAAATGCCAGTTAAAACTGTACTGTGCCAAAAGGAAGCCCTATGTTAACAGTGTCCAGAAGCGCCGTCGACTTCTCTGGGCTCGGAGGCATCTGGGATGGACCATCACACAGTGGAAACGTGTACTGTGGTCAGATGAATCAGTATTTCAGATATTTTTTGGGAGGAATGGACGCCGTGTGCTCCGGACCAAAGAAGAAAAGGATCATCCAGACTGTTACCAGCAACAAGTCCAAAAGCCAGGGTCTGTCATGGTATGGGGTTGTGTCAGTGCCCTTGGCAAAGGTAACTTGCACTTCTGTGATGGCACCATTAATGCTGAAAAGTACATAGAGATTTTGGAGCACAATATGCTGCCTTCAAGAAGACATCTTTTCCAGGGACGTCCATGCATATTTCAACAAGACAATGCAAAACCACATTCTGCACACATTACAAAGTCCTGGCTGCGGAGGAAGAGGGTACGGGTACTTGACTGGCCTGCCTGCAGTCCCGACCTGTCTCCAATAGAGAATGTGTGGCGCATTTTGAAGCGCAAAATGCGACAACGAAGACCCCGTACTGTTGCCCACCTTAAGATTTGTTTGCAGGAAGAATGGGACAAAATTACACCTGAAACACTTCATCACTTGGTGTCTTCAGTCCCTAAACGTCTTTTAAGTGTTGTGAAAAGGAATGGCAACATTACAAAGTGGTAAATGCTTTACTGTCCCAACTTTTTTTGGAATGTGTTGCAGGTCTGAATGACAGGAAAGGATGTATATTTACAAATGACATGAAGTTGACCAGACAAAACATGAAATATTTTGTGTTCATATTGTCTGCAATGAAATACAAGTCAAAGTAAATTTAGAAATCACTACTTTCTTTTTTTATTTGCGTTTTCCATACTGTCCCAACTTTTTCTGATTTGGGGTTGTAGAAAATAAGTTATTAGACACTGTGGCGATGTTTCTCAGCAGGCTTATTTTCCCAGGCTTGAAGCACAATGAAGTACGTTAAACCCAGTGTTGGGGAGTAACTAGTTACATGTAACGGCGTTACATAATTTAATTACAAAATAAATGTAACTGTAATTAGTTACAGTTACTAAGAAAAAATGTGTAATTAAATTACAGTTACTTATGAAAATGTTAACGATTACAAAGGGGGTTACATTTGAATATTTATGCACATCCACATACAGATTTAATTGATTTCTTTCCCAAATTACACTGACTTGACCGTTTTTTGACCGAAATTGAACCGCAACAAAGCTTCAGCAAAAACTGATGTGGAAGAAGTTATTCAGCCTGATAACAATTATCTTGACTTACAAGCTTTCTTTGAAACAGATGTAACCATCCAATCAGTAACTGATGCGCCTGTAGATTCAGTGAAGGTATGTGGCGCTAGGAGAAGATCTCAGGGAATTGAAAGTGTTCCTCCCAACACTTCTGTTGTCCAAGTACACACTGTTGCCAAAGCGCTAGGACCTAAAGATATAGAGAGACTATCCCAGAGCTTACCCTCCGCACGCACAAATTTTTCTGAATTTAGAAGAGCATTGATCAGCAAAATGCGTCTCTATGACATGTCGTTAGCAGAAGTCACACAGCTGATGTCACAAATTCTAAATGAATCTGAATTCAACAGTTTTGAGTCTTCGGTTACTTCTGAACTACAACATGCCAGTAAAGGCGATTTGAGAGAAGGTGTTTTGAAAATTCTAAAGAACATTGTTGGACCAAAAGTGGATTGGTCAAAAGTCACTAGTTGTGTACAGAAGAAGGATGAAACTGTAAGTGAGTACACTGAAATGTTTTGTCAGTCAGCTGCAGCATACAGTGGAATAGCTGACACTCCAGAGAAGGTACTGGATCATAAAGGACCACTAGTTCGAACATGGTTTGATGGCCTTTTATCAGAGTACAGATCTGCTTTGCCATTCTTAGATCTAACATGGTCCACTGGAAGCTTGCAAAACAGCTTGGACAGGTTAGCTACTTGGGAAAGAGACTCTGATGTTAAAGCCAGAGTAAAGATTGCAGCAGCATCGTTTAAGGTCAACACAGAGAACCGACAGAAACCTAAATGTCCTAAGAAGGAGGGCAGTTGTCATTACTGTGGTAAACCTGGACACTGGATGAAAGAGTGTAGGAAAAGCAAAAAGACATTAGGAGAAATTAACAGCTTTACTCAGTTCCTACTCAGTCTACTTAGTACTCTGAAGCAGCCCCTCCCCACTTCACCGAACTGTTGGAGCAGTTTGCTCAGGTGTTAGCTGTTAGGGCTGTGAGTGCTTAATTTCCCCAGTAATGTACAACAAAGCTGAACGATTCTTTGTAAATAAAACTAATGGTGTTAAGACAGACTGTAAACATAAGATGCCCTCATGCAGTGTCCGCACTCATGAATTAAGCAAAAGTCACTTCTGTCACCTCCTCTCGTTGGGGAAATTGATTAACAACTCTCACAGCTCCAAACATTGTTTTACAGCGTGCATCAATCACGAACCCATCCTCATGTATGATGTCTGCAATGACTGAAGTTGTGTTAGAGGATGAAGGAGAAATAACTCACGATTGTGTTACGCTTACATACGCACCTACGAGTGAAGTAACAGAAACTCCTATAGAGAATGCAGAATTGGAGTTGTTTGTTGATGGTTCAGCTCAAGTCATTGAAGGTAACAGACGAGCAGGTTACGCAGTAACTTCCACCGCTGAAGTGGTAGCTTCAGGTCGTCTTCCAGATTATTTTTCAGCTCAAGCTGCAGAACTAGTAGCCTTAACTAGAGCATGCACGCTAGCTTCAGGATCGGTTGCAAATATCTACACTGACTCCAGGTATGCTTTTGGGGTAATTCATGACTTTGGTGTCATTTGGCAAAGTAGACAATTTCTAACTTTTGCTGGATCCCCCATTAAGCATGCTGGATTAGTGAAAGATCTAATGTTTGCCATGAAACTTCCAAAGAAATTAGCAGTGATCAAAGTGAAAGCACATCTCACAACTAATACTACGGAAGCTAAAGGTAATGCTCTTGCTGATGTAGCTGCTAAACAGGCTTGTTCCTATGCAACTGTACAAGTGTGTTCAGGTAGTACAGCACAGAAGACAATTCTGCCTCCTGAATCAATCATTGATCTATACAAAGATGTTCCTCTATATGAAGCATGAACATGGTTAGACAAAGGAGCCACAGTGGATTCATCCGGCTGCTAGACCAAAGGGGGAAAGTACGTCGCTCCCGAATCACTGCTGCCATATTTGGCTCAACAAATACACAATTTGGGTCACAGTGGTCCAGCAACAATGAATCACAGGTTCTCAAATTAATGGTGGAATCCAAAATTCAGCAATGCAGCCACCGAAACAGTCAAAAGATGCATTACATGTCAGACAGCAGCTGCAGTGTTGTGCCAGGGAAGGAAAACCTGGACTCATGTGCCACACTGTAAAGTTGTTCCCCCACTTACAGGGATAGGATAGGACACACGGACCAGTGAGGAGCCCAGGGAAGAACCGAATGCAACAGGCTTCGGGGGCCAACCCTGCGGTGAAGACTCCCTCATAGGCCTTCCCCATCCACTAGTCCATCCTTACCTCCCTGTTCTTTAGGTGTCGCAGAAATTAAGAAATAGGGAAAGAAGGAACAACAATAGCAGACTCGGATCAAACAAAGGATACAACCCTAGTGTTTGCAGTCTTTTACAACAAATACTGCTCTGTCGTCTTTTGTTTTCTTTCTTACTCTGTGCAGATACCACTTGATGGCTGTCCCAAGACCCATACGCACCGATCTCCTCACCTGCGTATGAAGCCACAACCTCTAAAAAGACAACTAGACCCACTGCCAAGCCAACTGTCACGAAAAAATACACAACGCAGAGAATCACATACGAGAACTTCAGTCATCCATCAACATGATCAAGATTGCCGTACTAGTAATCATCATGGACATCGCACAAAGTGTAGACACCAGAAACAACATATTCTTAGAGCTGATGAATATGTCAAGAAACGCCTTGTTTGCTGGAAAGAATGTTTGCATGCCACACCCGCCTTCAGTAGGAGCAGGAATCCCATGGGTGGCACACCCCATCTCCAACTGTGACACGTGCACCTTATTCGAAGTTCATACCAGTGGAATATACAACAAGAGTACATGTCACAACATCACAGCCCCTCCAGCTTCTCCATGTTGCATTCCTGGATTACAATCCTGCAACCTAACTTCAGCTACTCCCATCAGGACAGATCTACTCTTGACAATGACTTTTCCTTGGTGCGTGGAAAATTATGCTCCAGCCTCGACTCCATTGGGTGAAATTCCTCGTGAACATTGCAGCCTTGTGGTCGAAACAAGAACAGAATCCCATGTGGACATTACTCCATCAGCAGGGAGAGAGGAAAAGGACTTAGAAGGGTGTCTCCACAGGACACCAGCTCTCCCAAAACTCTTCGCAATAAATCAGTGGTGTATGATTCCTCCACCGACTGGCACCTTTGGTTATGTGGAACTTCTGTCTACAACATCCTACCCAGCCAATTCAATGGCAGGTGCACCCTGGTTTATGTTCTACCGGCTATCAGAGAAAATACACACTCCACCCCAAGCTCTCCACATCTACATAATTCAGAAAAGACTATTACCCGTAAGAACTTCACGGACCTTAGCTGCATGTTTTGTTTCTGTGTCAGCATGCCGTTCGTCACTACAGACAATCAATACAGAGCAAGTGCTACGTGCCTGTAACGATCACAAGTTACAAGAATGAACTTTTAAGTGTCTAAATTTGTATTTTGTGAGAGTTATTAGAACTCTCAAAGGGGGAACTGTTGGATTACAAATTTATAAAATGATAAATCTAGGTTCCAATGTAATAGTATATAAACTGAAACATTGTGTTTTACATTTTGAGGTAAAGATGATGACATTCTAAGAAGATCAATTCAGGCAGCCCAGGTGTCTGAGACATTAACCTTTTGTCTTTATGCACTTCCTGACCATTGTGCAGGGTCCTAAGTTAAAGGTGCCTTTGTCTATATGATAATGTGAAGGTACGGGCAATACTATCAGGCTGATTGGATTAGCACCTATGCATTTGAATGACACTGTTATGCTGATGAGGTCAGGGCTGGGGAAATTGGGGTAATGGGCTGATACCTGTACTGCATTTGCATGCTTTGTTTAGATTGTCTCCACCTCTATGTATCCCTCCCCCTTGAAAGGTATAAACTGTACTGTGCTGAGCTATAGTCAGACTTGGATGACTGCAGCGACGCACAGCGAGTTCTCAATAAAGAGTAACTTCTGCTTGAAAGATATCCCAACGTCTCCTGGTCTCTGCTTCGACGAGGAAAAAGTTTCCTACACTGGATACGCAAATGTCATGGATGTGCATTGGATGGTATCCAGTGGTAGCAGATAGATTGTTGTATTTGTGCAGTGTGTACAGTGTGTACCATAAATAGAGACCAATGCTAACCTATTATTATATATTTTGCATTGGATAAAAACAAATCTACCCTTCTCATCACTACCAAGGTGTTCAATTGTTAAATTTAACTTCCGGTTAACAAGGATAAGCACCCTCTTAGTTTTATTGAGAGCGCAGGAAAAAGCTGCTAATTTATATTCATAATCCCAAGATTGTATTCAATAAATGAAAAAAAAGCAGAAGCACTTCCATTCTGTAAGTAACATGTAAACGCTGATGTGCATTTTAGATACCAAACCTCCTAGATGAAATATCCTTTTAGAAATAGGGTAAAATAAATAAAAGTATAAATGTCTGTTGTAAAAAAATAAAAACAACATAGAAACATGAACAACCGACAACCATAAACAAGAAACAACTCAGTCCGCACATTACCGAGAACATAGGTCTGATTGAGCAATAAAAAATAGTGATGGTTCGTGACCGATCCACTCCAACGCAAGACATGTCCCCCGAAAGGCTCACACAGCCCCCCAATTTTTTTTTCAATTAAACCTACTCTCCATTAGTCCCCTCCAAAAAAGAAAAAAGGGGTGTCAGTCTTACCAGCAAAGAGATAGTTGTACTGGATAGATAGGGACAATATCCCAGTAGGAGACAGGAGAGAAGAAAAAGTAAAAAACAGGTTTAGCAAGCGTCCCTGTCCATCCTGCCATCATCCCTTTCTGGGCAGCTAGGATCGCCTCCATCCCGGCCATCAAGCCCCTCCCACTGGGCTGGAGAGATAGTGGCCGCTGTTTTCCCATTGCCTTCCTGTAGAACCGAGGCATACGTCTTCTGCTGAAACAGGGAGCTGATAAAATCCTCCGCTTTCTGAGGAGAGTCGAAAACTTTTCTGCTCCCGTTTGTGCCGTAGTTTAATTACCGCCAGATAGGTGAGGAAGGGCTGGAGACCAAGCGCTGTCATCTTCTTCAAAACCGGATTAAAGGCCTTTGTCCTGATCGTTGTGGCTGGACTAAAGTCGGGAAATAATAGTAGTGTGACATTGTCCTGTGCGCATTTCACTGGATAAGCCTGCCGAGCACCTTTCAGGATCTCCGATCTGTCATGCCATCTTCGTACACGGAAGATGAGAGTGCGCGGCCGATCGGAGCCCCTTCCTCCGTCATACACACGATGCGCCCGGTCAATCTCAATTTCATGGCCTTTCAACGAAGGAATCCACTTGGAAAGATTAACTCTGAGGAAACCTGCCGTGTTGGAACCCTCTGCCCCATCTGGCAACACCACCAGCCGTACGTTATTTCTTCTGCTCCTATCCTCCATATCCGTCATCTTCTCGGTGAGTCGCTCCAGCTGATTTCTTAAGTCCGTGACTGTCCTCCTATCCTCACGTTCAGCTGCCTGAAAAGAATCAACCCGGTCACGTGTCTGCTTCGCCGCGGTAGCTATCGCCTCAAGCTCCTCTCTTAGCTCTTTAACAGACTTTTTGGTTGCTTGTATGTCCTCACGCAGTTCGCACAATGCTGGAATCAGCACAGAGTCCACCGCATCTCTTACTGCCGAAGCCACAACTGAATTCAAAGTGCTTTGCTGCTCTTTAAGTGCTAGCTTAATGCTGTTAGCAATAGCATCGTCGAGATCCTCTCTGGAGATGGTGAAATCTTTGAATTGTTTCTTCATTGGCAATTGCTCAATCTCTCTTTTCCGATCGCCTTTGTCTGCCGAAGCACTCATGATGGGTCCAATGCAGAATGGTTTAAAATTGACTGACAGGATTACACAATATGTGGCAAAGTGAGCAGAGTGAAAGACTAAGCTTGCATCGCTGTCGAAGGGTCACGTGATCCCTCCGTTTTGCTTCATTCCTTGAAGCTGATGCTGGCTGCATCGTAAGAGTTTTATACCAGCTGGTCATTACGTCACCCCGCCCGTGATGTCTTGCCCAACATTTGGACTGATTACACATGATATTCAGAGCCGTTCACGCTGGAGACGTTCCCCAAAGCGTCTTACCAGACGCAGCGTCTCGTTCCTTTGAGGAACCAGGGTTACATACGTAACCTGAGGCGTTTTTATGGTTTCTCATTGTTTATGTAAAAAACTGTTAAGGACTAGTTTATTCACTTTATATACTTAAGACATGTAAAACATCTGCATTTCACAGCATTATTGAGTGCTTTAATAATATAATTGCATATAGACCCTTTTTGTGCGGACGTCACGATTATGTCACAGCGCTAGCTGGAGGCAAAACAAACGGAAAACTGGAGGCAGCCAATTCAAACCAGCGCAGATTCGTCTACACAAGGAGCTTAAAATATCATCTTATTGTGATGTTGAGTGCCCGAATCGATGTTGTAGAGGCTCCAATTTGAAATTTTAAGGCATACCTGATTCCACTGCCAGACAAAAAAACCCGACACAGCTGTGATTAAACGAGATAAAACGAGCGAACTGGACAGAAACTATAGTCAAAAATGCTGGCGTTTGCAGCGCACACTTCTTATCAGAAAAGGTTCAATAAAGTATTGTCTTTTGTTGTTATGGGCGCGTCTAAAGATTTTTTATGCATCTCACTATGTCATGTATGAAATGTCTGTGCATGTGTGCAAAACAACAAACTGACGATTTATATGCTTAATCGTATGTAATTGTTTATACATTGTTGTGATTAATTATGGCTGGAATAATAACGTAGCTGTACAAATAGTTGCCTGCTGAAATTGAAATATATATACATATATACTTCATGACTAGATAGACATGGTGAGTTTGTCTTTACTATACAAGTTAGATGTGAGTCACTCAACTGGAGGTAATTCTGTCAGATCGTCTATCCTTTGATTAAAAGCGTGTGCGGGTCAGCCAATCTGGTTTCGTCCATTAAAGTTAACATTTTCAAATAATAATCACCGTCCCAGACAGTGAGTGACCTTACATATGCAGCTTAAATCGGAATTTCTCCAGTTATTGTTAAAAAAACAGGCTAACAGACTTAATAGCTAGTGTTAGTGAAGCGGTCAGAGGAATCTTTCTGCCTCCAGCTAAGCTCCGCCCACATAAAAACATCACAATGTTTACTAACAGAAAAACGGTCTATACATTACAACATCATTGTGTGATTATGTAAACAAACTAGTGAACTGAACCAGTTCATTAAATCGAACTGTCAGAAAGAACCATTTTGTGGAAAAGAATCACATTTCTCAGAGTCTCTGGATTACAGTAATAATGCTGTAAATAAAGTTTCTAGCAGAGCATTTCGCTTCATAAGACCTCAATATATCATCAGGAGCCACGGGGAGTCATTTTGTGTTTCTCAATATGCATTTTTGTCTCTCAAAATACCAGTCGCCACTGACTGACATTGTATGAATCACCAAGAATTACAGTTTCAGCTAAATATCTTCTTTACTGCTCTACTGAAGAAAAAAAGCCATCTACATCTTGATTGATCTGAGGACGAATAAATTAACAGCAAATTTTCATTTTTTGGATGAACTGTCCCTTTAATGATGACACATTTTGGCTTTAACCAAGACCACTGTATTATGCTTGGATTGTGCATTATGAAATGTCTGTAAATGAGAGCAGAATGTTGTACAGAGCTGCTCATTTATTGAGCACAGAGGACAGATGTTCTTGAGTTCAGTAGATGTTCAGTATTGTTTCAACAGTGTGTCTCAGTTCTGTGGTAATAAAGCTTTTTTTCACAACACTCCTCCAGATCTTTACTTTATACTTGCAGTGAGCAGCCTTGTCAGTGCGGACATCTGCCTTTAAATCCGGGAACTTTGACGATCGAAAACAAGCCAGTTACGATCTCAGGAAATCCATCAAAGCCACCAAACGACAATATAAAAACAAAGTTGAAGAACAATTCAACACCAACAATGCAAGAAGCATGTGGCAGGGCATCAATAACATCACAGATTTTAAAGGGAATAAACCAGCTACAGTGAACATTGCCGCCTCTCTACCAGACGAGTTTAATCTTTTTTATGCTCGTTTCGAGACTCACAACCCCACCCACACAGAGAGCGCTCCCGCGGCTGTTGCAGAAGAGGCAAGTGCAATTTACATTTCTGTCGCTGATGTAACCCGATCCTTCAAACGGGCTGTGGGTCCTGATGGCATCCCAGGCCGTGTGCTCCGAGCATGTGCATTCCAGCTAGCCGGGGTTTTCACAGACATTTTCAACCTCTCCCTCTCTCTGTCTGTGGTTCCATGCTTCAAAAAATCCACCATTGTGCCCATACCAAAGAAAAATAAAATCACATGCTTGAATGACTGGAGGCCCGTTGCTCTGACACCCATCTTCAGCAAGTGTTTTGAGAAACTCATCAGAGACTACATCTGCTCTGTGCTGCCTGCTTCACTGGATCCGCTGCAATTTGTATATCGCAGCAACCGTTCCACAGACGATGCTATTGCCTTCACCCTGCACACTGCTCTCTCCCACCTGCAAAACAAGAACGCCTATGTGAGGATGCTGTTTGTGGACTACAGCTCCGCATTCAATACCATAGTGCCTGCCACACTGGTTGCGAAGCTCCAGACTCTAGGACTAAACAGATCTCTGTGCAGCTGGATCCTGGACTTTCTGACAGGCAGAAGTCAGGTGGTCAGAATGGGCAACAACACTTCATCTCCGCTGACCCTCAACACTGGTGCTCCGCAGGGCTGCGTTCTCAGCCCACTCCTGTAATCCCTGTACACACATGATTGTGCAGCCACTCACAGCTCCAACATCATCGTCAAATTCGCTGACGACACAACGGTGATAGGCCTGATCACTGACAATGATGAGACGGCCTACAGAGCGGAGGTGAGTACCCTGACTAAATGGTGTCAGGAGAACCACCTCTCACTCAACATCGACAAGACCAAGGAGCTGGTGGTGGATTTCAGGAGACAGAGCAGAGAACACACACCCATCACCATCGACAAGACACCTGTGGAGCGGTTAAACAGCATTAAATTCCTCGGCGTTCACATCACTGAGGATCTCACTGTAACGGTTGCTGTTCCAGGAAGGACAGGAAGACGAGGGGTTCAAGATAAACAGGTACTTTACTAAAATAAATGAAGACAAGGGTAATACAAACAGCAAAACCAAAACACTTTAAGACTCAACAAACTGGATAACCAAACAGGAAGCTTATAAAGGAACAGGGACAAAAGAGTAAACAAGATGATTAATTAAACACAGGTGATATGATTAAACGATAATGACTAATGAACGGAAACAAGAACAGGAAAAAACAAATAAGGGCAAAACAGGAACTAAATGGAAACAGACACGTGACACTCACATGGTCCGCTCACACAGTCGCAGTGCTGAAGAAGTCACATCAACGCCTCTTCTTCCTGAGACGGCTGAGGAAGTTTGGAATGAGCCCCAGCATCATCAGATCATTCTACACCTGCACTGTGGAGAGCATCCTGACTGGCTGCATCACCACCTGGTTTGGAAACAGCACCGCTGGCAACCGCAAAGCTCTGCAAAGGGTTGTGCGAACTACCCGCCACATTGTTGGAGGTGACCTTCCCTCCCTCCAGGACATCTACACCAGGCGGAGTATAAGGAAAGCCAGGAGGATCATCAAGGACTCCAGCCACCCGTCCCACAGACTGTTCTCTCTGCTACCCTCAGGTAGACGTCTCCGCAGCATCCGATCCCGCACTAGCCGACTTAGGGATAGCTTTTTCCCTCAGGCTATCAGGCTAATGAACAGTCAGAACTAATACACCCTACAGCACACTCCCACTTTACGATATGCCACTCACTGCACTTTAACTCCAACACAATTCAAAATGGACTACACGTACACACTGCACAAATACAACAATCTATCTGCTATCAATGGATACCATCCAATGCACATCCATGACATTTGCGTATCCAGTTTATGTATAATCTACAGCACCTTTGCATATTACTGTGTGTGTGTATATGTGTACATAATGTAGAATGTGTTCACACGGTGTATAATGTGTATTGATAACTGTAAGTATGTCTAACAGTACACTGTGTGTACTGAGTATATGTATGTGTAAATTGCACATTGTCATCTGTATAAGTCTGTAAGTATGTAATGGTACTGTCTATATGTTAATTCTTCTGCACTGTATGGAGCACGCTCTCAAGAATTTCACTTATCAAGGCACATGTGCTGTGATGATGTGACAATAAAAGTGATTTGATTTGATTTGAGAGTGGTAGGGAATGCATTATATGCCTAAACTCACAGCTCAGTAGCAACTGGCTGGACAAAGCTCCCAGTAGCGGCAATGACTAAACAGTCGGATATGAATGCAAATAAATATATTAATTTATTCAAAGTCATTTAAAAAATATGAAAAATCTTCATTTCATTATAAATCTGACATTTCATTATAGGGGTTCTGCATTCCTAGTTCAGGAGATTCACTTTCCCATAGAGTTTAGTTTAATCTCTAATTAAAAACCCCTGAATTAATTAGTCAAGGTCTTGGCATTTATTTTAACAGTCAGGTGTGTCAAAAATAAACTCAGCAGGAATGAGGTACCTGTTTTACAGACTCACAGACACACCTGTTTTACACACGTCACTCAAACAAAGAACCAGAAAACTATTTAAACTCATCAGTTCAGGGAAAGAGAAACTGAAGTGTAGTTGAGCTGTTGTGTGTTTGTGTCTCTGTATTAGTGCAGTAAAATGGCAGAAGCCAGATTTTCTCAGGAATAGCTGACATGCCCAGTGTGTCAGGATCTCCTGAAGGATCCAGTGGCCATCAATTGTGGACACTCAATTTCAGTCCAAGACCTGCTTTAGCTAGAAACACCATGCTGGCTGAAGTGGTGGAGAAACCGAAGAAGACCAAACGTCCTGTTGACTGTGACGCTGGAGCTGGAGCTGTGCAGTGTGATGTCTGTACTGAAAGAAAATACAAAGCTGTCAAATCCTGTGTGGTGTGTCTGATCTCTTACTGTCAGAATCACCTTGAACAACATGATAGTTGGTTTAAAGGAAAGAGACACAAAGTAATTGATGCCACTGGACGACTGCAGGAGATGATCTGCCAGAAACATGAGAAGCTCCTTGAGGTTTTCTGTCGCACTGACCAGAAATGTATATGTGTGCTGTGTATGGATGAACATAAAAACCACGACACTGTATCAGCTGCAGCACAGAGGACAGAGAAACAGGTATTTAACACTAGACACTGATGAAATATTGCTGACACTCGTTTCATTATGTGTTTATATCAGCACCATATTAACAGCTTACAGCATTCACACTGAACACAACAGCAGAAATGAACAGCAGCTGCAAGAAGAGTTTCACTGTCTGCTGAAAATACACCATAAAAATTTATCAGCACAATCTTTCGTAAACTAAGCCTTGATTAAAAAACATAAAGTAATGGAGTGAGCTATTCATCCGTTCTTTGAGAAAATAGTTCTACCAGTCAAAATACAAGATAAATGCAGTGACAGACACAAAAACACTTTCTGTTCCTTTAATCTGAATCCAGATTATTTCAGTCAATTATATCTTAAATTTGGGGTTTAAATTTGGTTCTGTGTAAATTAATCATCAGTTTTCGATGTAAATGTGCTTGTCTTTATGTCAATTAGATTTCATGATGATCACATTACAGTTTTTCTCAGTCGATTTGACACTTTTCTCCAACGCAATGTACTTGTTCTCAAAACAATTAGCACAGCCATCCAAACACAAAATTATCTTAACTAAACAGCTCAACTTTACTGCAAAATAAAATAGCACTGCATTTTTTTCTAATGCATTTATTAAAAGTAAATATTAACATCAAATCTATAGGTGTGTTCTCTATTGATTATAAAACACATTCAGTTGTAAATGCACAAATAAACTAATGAAAATACATGTTTATTGCAAATAATCAACAGGGAGTTTTGTTTTACATATAAAAATCTAATCAAATCAAATCAAATCACTTTTATTGTCACATCATCACAGCACATGTGCCTTGGTGAGTGAAATTTTTGAGAGCGTGCTCCATACAGTGCAGAAGAATTAACATATAGACAGTACCATTAAAATACTTACAGACTTATACAGATGACAATGTGCAATATACACATACATATACTCAGTACACACAGTGTACTATTAGACATACTTATAGTTATCAATACACATTATACACCGTATGTACACATTCTACATTATGTACACCTATATACACACACAATAATATGCATTGGATGGTATCCAGTGGTAGCAGATAGATTGTTGTATTTGTGCAGTGTGTACGTGTAGTCCAGTTTGAATTGTGTTGGAGTTAAAGTGCAGTGCGTGGCATATCGTAAAGCGGGAGTGTGCTGTAGGGTGTATTAGTTCTGACTGTTTATTAGCCTGATAGCCTGAGGGAAAAAGCTATCCCTCAGTCGGCTAGTGCGGGATCGGATGCTGCGGAGACGTCTACCTGAGGGCAGCAGGGAGAACAGTCTGTGGGACGGGTGGCTGGAGACATTGATGATTCTCCGGGCTTTCCTTATACACCGCCTGGTGTAGATGTCCTGGAGGGTGGGAAGCTCACCTCCAACAATGTGGCGGGCAGTTTGCACAACCCTTTGCAGAGCTTTGCGGTTGCCAGCGGTGCTGTTTCCAAACCAGGCGGTGATGCAGCAGGATGCTCTCCACAGTGCAGGTGTAGAATGTTCTGAGAATGCTGGGGCTCATTCCAAACTTCCTCAGCTGTCTCAGGAAGAAGAGGCGTTGATGTGACTTCTTCAGCACTGCATCTGTGTGAGCGGACCATGTGAGATACTCAGTGATGTGAACGCCGAGGAACTTAAAGCTGTTTACCCGCTCCACAGGTGTCTTGTCGATGGTGATGGGTGTGTGTTCTCTCCTCTGTCTCCTGAAATCCACCACCAGCTCCTTGGTCTTGTCGATGTTGAGTGAGATCAAGTTTCAAGTTTCAAGTTTTATTTGTCATATACACGACTATACAGAGGTGGTAGAGGTGGTATACATAGGAGTGGTGGTTCTCCTGACACCATTTCGTCAGGCTACTCACCTCCGCTCTGTAGGCCGTCTCATCGTTGTCAGTGATCAGGCCTATCACCGTTGTGTCGTCAGCGAATTTGACGATGACGTTGGAGCTGTGTGTAGCTGCACAGTCATGTGTGTACAGGGAGTACAGGAGTGGGCTGAGGACGCAGCCCTGAGGAGCACCAGTGTTGAGGGTCAACGGAGATGAAGTGTTGTTGCCCATTCTGACCACCTGACTTCTGCCTGTCAGAAAGTCCATGATCCAGCTGCACAGAGATCTGTTTAGTCCTAGAGTCTGGAGCTTCGCAACCAGTGTGGCAGGCATTATGGTATTGAATGCGGAACTGTAGTCCACAAACAGCATCCTCATATAGGCATTCTTGTTTTCCAGGTGGGAGAGAGCAGTATGCAGGGTGAAGGTAATAGCATCGTCTGTGGAATGGTTGCTGCGATATACAAATTGCACCGGATCCAGTGAGGCAGGCAGCACAGAGCAGATGTGTTGTAGCTGGTTTAGTCCCTTTAAAATCTGTGATGTTATTGATGCCCTGCCACATGCTTCTTGCATTGTTGGTGTTGAATTGTTCTTCAACTTTGTTTTTATACTGTCGTTTGGCGGCTTTGATGGATTTCCTGAGATCGTAACTGGCTTGTTTTCGATCGTCAAAGTTCAGGCAGATGTCCGTGCTGACAAGGCTGCTCGAACATTGCTGTTAATCCACGGTTTTTGGTTGGGGTAGATGCTGATTGTTTTTGTCGGAACCACGTCCTCTACGCACTTCCTGATGAAACAAGTTACAGAATCTGAGTACGCCTCTATGTCGTCATCAGACGCTGCATGTCCCAGTCCATGTGATCAAAACAGTCCTGTAGTATAGCGTCGGATTGGTCCGACCAGCATTGAATTGTCCTGAGGGCGGGTGCCTCTCGTTTCAGTTTCTGCCTATAATCAGGCAGGAGCAGAACGGAAGAATGATCCGATTTGCCGAAAGTTGGGCGGGGGAGCGATTTGTAGGCGTCCCAGAAAGGAGAGTAGCAGTGGTCCAGTACACGATCACCACGCGTGATGATGGTGATGTGTTGAAAGTATTTTGGAGCTATTGTTCTGAAGTTGGCTTTGTTAAAGTCCCCCTTAACAATAAATGCTGCATCTGGGATTGCAGTTTCCTGCTCGCTTATATTCCCATACAGTTCCTTGAGTGCCTGGTCTGTGTTGGCTTGAGGGGGAATGTAAACAGCTGTGATTATGATCTCTATAAATTCCCTCGGTAGCCAGAATGGTCGACACAGAAGCATATGAAATTCCAGATCAGGGAAGCAGAAGGATTTAATAGAGTGCAGATTCCTTTCATCACAATATATTGTGTATATCTAAATGAAATCAAAAGTTTGCTGTATACATGAATTATCCTGAATTATTGATCTTGCCTTTTATTTACATCTGGAAGAGAATTTCATTGCATTTTATCTAGACTACATATTTGCTACGCTTGCATCATAGGAGAAAAAATGTGAGAAGATTGAATCCATACTTGACAAGCTCCTGCCTCAACATCTCCACAGGCCTCTTCCTTTGTGGCTGGTGATGTTGTTCTGGACCATATCAATGCTTCTGTTCCATTCAAAATCATCTTGAATGATCTCAAACGTCCAATTGTTTGGACATTTAAAGTTGTAAGTAAAGTTGTCCTAGAGGACTAAAAATCTGTACTATCAACAATCATAGTACAACACTTTATAAGTGTTTTGACATAGTACCCCCCCCCCCCCCCCAGCTTCTCTAAAGGAAAGGTCATTATATTTGACATGGTCAATTAGGTTAATTCTGATTTAATTTGAAATTCATCTGCACATCTTCATCTTCTCCTTCAACCCTGTTGTCCACTTCTTCTCTGTCCATGTCTTCTTACAGTTTCTGCTCATGCTCTTTCCACTACACCAGAGCCCTCCTCTCTGCTCATCTCTTCTCACTTTCCTTCTCCTCTCCTCTTCTCCTCTCCTCTTTTCTCCCATCCTCCTCTCTGCTCACCTCTTTCTACCTGTTCCTCTCTTCATCTTCTCTCTCATTATACCCCTTTCTCTGCTCACTCCACCACCTTATAGATTTACACCTCTTTCTTCCCCCCAACCCCTTTTATTTTATTTATTTTATGTTTACTATATTTTATTATTATTATTATCCTTATTATTTAAAAAAATTGTTGCATATTTGTTCTTGCTCTATTTTATACTTTCCCTTTTATTTTTACTCTAAAGCAATTGTGATAAATGTGTAAACTATTAGGAAAACTGCATTTCCTGTGTTGAGTGTATGATTAACCGAGTAATTATTAGTTTAGGGCCAATCGAAATTATGTTAATTTGATCGAATGATAAATTACAGAGTTTTGTTTGTTGTGTTTGGACAAATGGTACATTTGTGTAAAATGTTTGTTCAGATATTTTAAAGTGTTGGTTGTATTAAATCTAGCGTCAGCGTTAGTTCTGGCAGGTCACGTTAGTCAAGCTCGCATCAGCTGACTCTCAGCTGATCCATGTCTACCTACAGGGATGCAACACCGTCATATATAAGGTCCATCAGTATTATCACCAGTAATTACCCACCTCCATCCCCAACTCCTCCTCTGTCAGTCAGAATTCAGCCTTCTTATTCTCCCTTGAATCAGACTAATTTCTAAAATGTCACATAAAAATATTGAACTTTAATGATATCTGCAATACATTTTATGTTGGTTCTGTTCTGTTCACCCTGGGGGGTTATCACTGCTCTCCCTGCTCTTATCCATGTTAGGCTGCATGGATGCGCAGGGAGTTATTGCCCAGAACAGAACCATACTGCCAATCCAAACTATATGCTAATTGTCAGTCACCTTTGGTCCTGACAGAACTATTGTGAAAACATTTGAGAGTTCTGTGCACATCGTTTTTAGAAAATTATTTGCATGATTTGTAATTTGTATGAAATGAATGAAAACATACAATCTGTTTAGGACAGTTACAAAGTATTTAGATTACTGTGTTAACTGTTTTGAGAACAGTGACCTGAGTTTGGAGAAATGTGTCAAATCGATTGAGAAAAACTGTAATACTCAGTGTAGTGATCCAATAGTCCATTTATCTTCTATGTAGAGCTGCAGCTTAATTACACAAAACACAGCAACGCTGTCAGTGTGGAGCTCTACGTCTGTGTCAGATTAACTTTCATAAGTAAACTTGTAGTTCGAAACAGGCCTTAATTCATGTACTATGCTGGTAAATGATCAGTCATCACTACTGGAGATTGAACCTACAGCCACTGGTTATCAGTTCAGATAAATAACCTTTAAACCGCTTCACCCTCAGTTTACTGGATTCACCTGTTCACATGATGATTTAGTGCCAGTTGTTTTCTGTGACATTCACTATCATCTGTTTGTCCTGCAGAAACAGCTGAAGGAGATGCAGAAGACGTTCCAGCAGAGAATCCAGCAGAGAGAGAAAGATCTCCAGCAGCTGAGAGAGGCTGTGGAGTCTCATAAGGTGAGTCTGGAGAAGAAGAGAAGTTTGTCTCAGTCTCAGTTCAGACTCACTGAAGCCTGAATCACTGTGTGTCCTAACAGCGCTCTGCACAGACAGCAGTGGAGGACAGTGAGAGGATCTTTACTGAGCTCATCTGCTCCATTGAGAGAAGCCACTCTGAGCTGATACGGCTGATCAGAGATCAGGAAAAGCAAGCAGTGAGTCGAGCTGAAGGACGACTGGAGCGACTGGAGCAAGAGATCAATGAACTGAGGAGGAGAGACGCTGAGCTGGAGCAGCTTTCACACACACAGGATCACATCCAGTTCCTGCAGGTAACACAGATCTAGAAGAACAGGATCATAGTGGACTTGAGGAGATCCTGCTGTGACTCACAGAGAAACATTTCATGAGTGTGTTACTATATAATCATCAGTCAGACTCTTGTCTGATCATCTTCTTCTGAAAGAGACGCCACTTACAAATGGCTTTTAGCTCTGTAAATCTCTTAAGTCAAGTCACTATTATTTGTATAGCTCTTTTAACAATGCAAATTGTGTCAAAGCAGCTTTACATCAGCTTGATATAAAGCTGGGTGACTTTATATCAGCTTTACAGCATTTAGACGGGGAAATAGTGTGTCGAAATAGTGTCATTCTCCTCTGGCCAGACAAAATCAGCAGTTTAAATCTAGGCTGCAGCAGAGTCAGATTGTGGCCGTCTAGGTGACAAGGTCTTCACTGGGGTTCTGTCTCTAGGGCTCATCTAGGTGTCCTGGTCTCCGCTGATGTTCAGGGCTGTAGAGGTCGTCTCTAGGTGCTGATCCACCATCTGATCTGGATGCAGACTGGATCTGGTGGCTACGGTGACCTCGGAATAAGAAAGAAACAGACTAATATTAGCGTAGATGCCATTCTTCTAACAATGTAACAAGTACATCGGGTGTTTTGGGAAGTGTTCCTGGTTCCGGCTGACCTAATTAATGCAGCCTAAAAATCCTTTAACAGATTTGAATTATACAAATGCGATAGTGTATTATGTGTATGCCAGGTTAAAGAGATGGTTCTTTAATCTAGATTTAAACTGACAGAGCGTGTCTGCTTCCCAAACAGTGTTAGGTAGATTATTCTAGAGTTTTGGGAGCTAAACAGGAAAATGATCTGCCACCCGCAGTTGATTTTGATATTCTAGGTATTATCAAATGGCCAGAGTTTTGAGATTGCAGCAGACGTGAAGGACTATAGTGTGATAAGAGCTCACTCAAATACTGAGGTGCCAAACCATTCAGGGCCTTATAGGTAATTAGCAAGATCTTAAAATGTATCTGATGTTTGATAGGGCACCAGTGCAGTGTTGACAGAACTGGGCTAATGTGGTCATACTTCCTGGTTCTAGTAAGAACTCTAGCTGCTGCATTTTGAACCATCTGTAGTTTGTTTATTAAGCGTGCAGAACAACCGCCCAATAAAGCATTACAATAATATAGCCTCGAGATCATGAACGCATGAATTAATGTTTCTGCATTTGACATTGAGAGCATAGGTCATAATTTAGATATATTTTTAAGATGGAAAAATGCTGTTTATAAATGCTAGAAACATGTTTTTCGAAGGAAAGATTGCTATCAAAAAGTACGCCTAGGTTCCTAACTGATGACGAAGAATTTACAGAGCAGCCATCAAGTATTAGACAGTGTTCTAGGTTATTACATGCAAAAGTTATTGGTCCAATAATTAACACCTCTGTTTTTTTTCAGAATTTAGCAGTAAGAAATTGCTAGGCATCCAGTTTTTGATATCAACTATACATTCCGTTAGTTTTGCAAATTGGTAAGTTTCATCGGGTCGCGAAGAAATATAGAGCTGAGTATCATCAGCATAACAGTGAAAGCTAACACCATGTTGCCTAATGATATCTCCCAAGGGTAACATGTAAAGCGTGAAAAGTAAGGGACCTAGTACTGAGCCCTGGGGTACTCCATACTGCACTTGTGATTGGTATGATACCTCTTCATTTACTGCCACGAATTGATGGCGGTCAGATAAGTAAACCGACACAACCCCCCCCCCCCCCCCCCCCCCGTTATAATTTATGTAGCTTACAGAGTTTCTTTTTTTAAAATAGTATGTTTAACAGACAATAATTACACAATTATGATTTTGTGAACCAACAACATCAGCATCAGAGCGCTGGGTGTCTTAAAGGGATGGTTCACCCAAGAAATTACAATTCTGTCATCATTTACTCACCCTCAAGTAGTTCCAAACCTGTATGAATGTCTTTGTTCTGCTGAACACAAAGGAAGATATTCTGAAGAATGTGGGAAACAGAGCAGTTTTGGGGCACCATTGACTTCCATAGTATTTTTCCTACTATGGAAGTCAATGGTGCCCCAAAACAGCATGGTTACAAACTTTCTACAAAGTATATGTGTTCAGCAGAACAAAGACATTCATACAGGTTTGGAACTACAGGTGCATCTCAATAAATAGAATGTCATGAAAAAGTTCATTTTTTCTTGTAACTTATTTCAAAAAGTGAAACTTTCATATATATTAGATTCATTACATGTAAAGTAAAACATTTCAAAAGTTTTTTTTTGTTTTAATTTTGATGATTAGAGCTTACAGCTCATGAAAGTCAAAAATCAGTATCTCAAAATATTAGAATATTTACATTTGAGTTTCAATAAATGACCATCCATACAGTATAATTTCTGGGTATCTCTTGTTCTTTGAAACCACAATAATGGGGAAGACTGCTGACTTGGCAATGATCCAGAAGACGAACACTGACACCCTCCACAAAGAGGGTAAGTCACAGAAGGTCATTACTGAAAGGTGTGGCTGTTTACAGAGTGCTGTATCAAAGCATATTAAATGCAAAGTTGATTGGAAGGAAGAATTTGGGTAGGAAAAGGTGCACAAGCAACAGGGATGACCGCAAGCTTGAGAATACAGTCAAGCAAAGCTGATTCAAACACTTGGGAGAGCTTCACAAGGAGTGGACTGAAGCTGGAGTCAGTACATCAAGAGTCACCAGGCTCAGACGTCTTCAGGAAAAGGGCTACCAAGCCACTTCTGAACCAGAGACAACGTCAGAAGCTTCTTACCTGGGCTGTGGAGAAAAATAACTGGGCCGTTGCTCAGTGGTCCAAAGTCCTCTTTTCAGATGAAAGTAAATTTTGCATTTCATTTGGAAATCAAGGTCCCAGAGTCTGGAGGAAGAGTGGAGAGGCACAGAATCCATGGTGCTTGAAGTCCAGTGTGAAGTTTCCACAGTCATTGATGATTTGGTCTGCCATGTCATCTGCTGGTGTTGGTCCACTGTGTTTTCTGAAGTCCACAGTCAACACAGCCATCTACTTTTTACATTTTAGAGCACTTCATGCTTCCTTCTGCTGTCAAGCTTTATGGAGATGCTGATTTAATTTTCCAGCAGGACTTGGCACCTGCCCACACTGCCAAAGGTACCAAAAGCTCGTTCAATGACCATGGTGTTACTGTGCTTGATTGGCCAGCAAACTCGCCTGACCTGAACCCCATAGAGAATCTATGGGGTATTGTCAAGAGGAAGATGAGAGACACCAGACCCAACAATACAGATGAGCTGAAGGCCACTGTCAAAGAAACCTGGGCTTCCATACCACCTCAGCAGTGCCACAAACTGATCACCTCCATGCCACGCCGAATTGAGGCAGTAATTAAAGCAAAATGAGCCCCTACCAAGTATTGAGTACATATACAGTAAATTAACATACTTTGCAGAAGGCCAACAATTCACTATTTTTTTTTTTTATTGGTCTTATGAAGTATTCTAATTTGTTGAGATAGTGAATTGGTGGGTTTTTTGTTAAATGTGAGCCTAAATCATCACAATTAAAAGAACCAAAGATTTAAACTACTTCAGTCTGTGTGCATTGAATTTATTTAATACACGAGTTTCACAATTTGAGTTGAATTACTGAAATAAATGAACTTTTCCACGACATTCTAATTTATTGAGATGCACCTGTATATTTAATTATTTGATCAAAATATTGCTGGGGACAGTTTGGTAGTGGCTGGATATTGGTAGGGATATGTCCCTAGCGTCCCCCCCTAATTCTATGCCCCTGCTAATGAGAGCAGTCTCAGTATTGTGATATGGTCTAAAACCTGACTGGAAATCCTCACATATATAATTTTTCTCCATGAAGTAACATAGTTGTGATGATACTACCTTTTCTAATATCTTTGACAGAAAAGGTATTTTCGAGATCGGTCTGTAATTAATTAATTAATTATTTTTTAATATGAGGCTTAATAACAGCCAGTTTGAAGGTTTTTGGGACATATTCTAATGACAATGATGAGTTAATAATATTCAGAAGAGGATCTATTACTTCTGGAAGCACCTCTGCAATGCGATACTGTGGCTGACAGCTGCATAGCTACAATTTTATCTCTAATAGTTTCGATCTTGGAAGTAAAATAGGTCATAAAGTCATTACTACTGTGCTGCTGGGTAATGTCTGCACCTGCTGATGTTATATTTTTTTGTTAATTTAGCCACTGTATTGAACAAATACTTGGGGCTGTGTTTGTTTTCTTCTAAAAGAGATGTAAAGTAAGCAGATCTGGCCGTTTTTAAGGCTTTCCTGTAGGAGAGAGTATTTTCCCACCAAGCAATACGAAATACCTCTAATTTAGTTTTTCTACAGCTGCGCTCCATTTTCCGGGCTGCTCTCTTTAGGGCGCGAGTGTGCTCATTATACCACGGTGTTGAACTATTTTCCTTAATCTTCCTTAAGCGTAAAGGAGCAACCGTATCTAAGGTGCTAGAAAAGAGAGAGTCCATAGTTTCTGTTACATCATCAAGTTGTTCTGAGCTATTGGGTATGCTGAGGAACTGAGATAAGTCAGGAAGATTATTTATAAAGCAGTCTTTTGTGGTAGAAGTGATGGTTCTACCATATTTGTAACAAGGAGTTGGATTTACAGCTTTAGTTATATGGAGTTTACACAAGACTAGATAATGCTCTGAGATATCATCGCTCTGCTGCAAAATTTCAACGCCACTGACATCAATTCCATGTGACAGCATTAAATCTAGAGTATGATTTCGACAATACGTAGGTCGACAATGATTCTTAGGAATCATTTCTCTGAGCTCTTTCTTCTGGAAGATATATTTAGCTGTCAAACACCACTAGCGCCACCAACAGGTCAAAACTTCACTAACATTTCAGGTTTACCTCAGTTTTTCTTCTGATTTATTACATCATGGTAAAATCAGTGACTTAATAGTACTGACTCTGAGTAACGTTCATAAAAATTGAAACAGGTGATTTTCAAATATGCTGAAACTGATTTTTCTTGGCCTGTAACACATTGATGAATTTGATCATGAAGACCCAAATCATGAAGTAAGGCTCTATATTAGCAATGCTTCAGTGTATTGAAATCAAACTAAACCTGCGTGTGTCTTAAGGGTCCTTGTGAGGTTTCAGTGTCTCTAACCGCTCTAAAGTTATAAATTATGGTCAAACTAATTTGATGAACTGCTTTTCTTGAGCAAATCTACTCAACCCTACAATGAGACTCCATTGATGTGCTTGAGCTGTCAGATGGACATATATGTTCTTAGCAGATGTTTTATTATCCAAACTATTTCCTAGAAAGTTCACATATAGTGTAAGTGTCAAATACTAGAATCTGTAGCTCTAATGTGATATAATGAATATGAGAAGAATGAAGCTGATGCTGTGAAAGTGCTGGATTGAGTTACTAAAGATAAATCAAGTCAAATCTGATGTTGGTGCAGGTTATTGGGTGAAGTGTGGAGCTGATGAGTTTTGATTTCTGTTTTCTGTAGAGTTTCCAGTCTCTCTCAACACCTCCTGAATCTACAGACGTAAATGATGATATCTTCAGTTCTCTCGTCTCTTTTGATGCTCTGAGAGAATCTGTTCATCAGCTGAGAGACAAACTGGAGGATTTCTGCAAAGAGGAGCTCAAGAAGATCTCAGACAGAGGTAAAGTCCTGCAGATTCATCTGCTCTCAGAAACGAGTCCATCATCATCTCATATCATGGAGAACATCATATTAGAAATGTCTTAAGAATGAATGCAGGATCATGAGAATCATACTGTTCATGTCTGTTGATTTCCACAGTCAAAATCACCAACATTGTTTCCAGGACCAGGAACGACTTCCTACAATGTAAGTCAGTAAGAAAACAAGCAGAAAAACTCACTGAGTGTGTTCATGTTCTTGCTGTACAAAGGTGAAATAAGAGTTCCCTATCGAACTGTCTCTCCCATTGCATTATATGACGCATTGGGGAAAATCCTGTTTACTCTGTTACTGAAGCCTGATTTGTTCACGTTTCTGTAGCTGCACAAACCAATGGTACTCTAACCTGCTAGAAAGGGCAGAGCTGACCTCTATATAAGTTGGCTCCGAGTGCCATTTCATTAGAATTTTCTCCTTCAGTGATGAGATAATCATCAACATTTAAGGGATATTTTATGCAAAGCCCTTAATTGTAAGGGAAACTTGAGGGTGATCTTAAGGGAAAATTACATTTAAGGTGCTTTATGCAACTCGGCACTGATCTGTACGCAGAGAGGAAGAGGAGAGGGTCAGTTCTCGCCAAGGCCGGAACTCCCTCAGAGAAAGCTCATTCTCCACCCCTCTGATCACCTCTGAGCAATGAAGACTTTTTCCAAGCTAGGTGAGTCCTGCAAGTTCAGCGTGTGTGCATACCATGTGCCCTTCAAGATGATAACTCTGAAACAGATCCTCACACAAATATGCCCCAAGGACTGTTTTTTGACAGTAGATCTGAAAGACGCTTACTTTCACATCCACATAGCCCCCATCACAGCCTGCTCAGCCACCTGGAGCACCTCGGGTTGAGAATCAACCTAACCAGGAGTTCTTTGTCACCCAGACAGCGAGTGGTCTCTCTGGGGATGATTATAGACTGGATTACGCCAGAACGATCCCTGACTATTCAGTGACTGGTGGCATCTTTAAAACTAGGGACTTCACGTCCCCTCAGAGTTTTTCAGCAGATGCTCGGCCTCATGGCGCCTGCCTCCTCTGTGATTTCACTAGACCTGCTCCATATGTGGCCTCTCCAGTTTTGGCTAAAAGCCTGTGTCCCATTCCAAGCCTGGTGCCTGGGCCGGTTTTACATCAGGGTAAGGCTGGCCGCGCACTAGACAATTTTAAGGCCGATTTTAAGCCCAATTTGCACCCCTGAACAATCAGAAGGTGTGGCTCGATTCGAAGCTTGTCGCAAGCTTAATACATTTTCACGACTCTTGATCAGGCTGCCTCTGACATGATACCCATGATAGCCAATGAGAGCGAGCAAGCATCACCTACCGGATGTTGCGTGCTTCTAAAGCTGAAACTTGGCAGACACAAACATGCCACGAAAGCAGAGTACATCACCCATATACTTTGTTACACTTTGTTTTTCACTGTGAAACAGAAAGCGCACCAAGAGAGCCAGCTGACAACACCAATTGTTCTCAGTGTGTTTATCTCTCTAGTCACGTTTGATCTCGTGAGTCTCCGTGAGATCTCATATCACTGTGAAATCTTTCCTACAGTCATCAAGTGTGTGGTCTCGCAGTCTGGTCGAATCATCTATTGTGTGTGTTCAGAGGATTATAAGCTAAAAATCGGTTTAAACTGTCTTCATGTCTGTGGTCTCCATGGTTTTAAAATCGGTTAATATTTGAAAATCGTCTAGTGTGCGGCCAGCTTAACCCATTGCTGTATCAGAGCTGTGGCCCCCTGGACAACTACTCTCCTGTTTCAATCAGGCGTGCAGTTGGGACTGACCTCCAGGAAGGTAGTAATGACAGATGCTTCCAACTTAATATTTTAAATATTTTTTTTTAATCTTTGGGTTGTCAAATGTGAACAAACCAGGCTTCAGTAACAGAATAATAAGTTAACTCAATGCTTCCTATGACGCAACACTCATTCCCTTATCTCAGGGAACTGAGGTTAAGTTATTAACCGGAGTGTTTTTATAATCGATGATGTAAATTATGATTTGCACAGGATATCTTGTCATCTGTTCTGAGACTCCCCAGGTGAAAAAAAGTATACTTGAATGTACTAAAAAAATACTTAAATACCTGCAAGTACATTTGTAGTTCATTCTTATTTTTGCGCTAAATAAAATTGTAAAAGTTATACACTATAAATACACTAATTAAAAGTATATTTCTACTTCAGTAGTAATCAGTGCAATTGCAAAAGTATACTAAATACCACTGATATATATATTGATTTTTAGTGCATTGAAATAAAGTATACTACTGCAAAAATATACAGAGGACTTTTATTAGTGTATTTTTGAAATGATTTAAAAAATAGTTTAATGTTAGTACACTTGTATATAGTTATCCTAAGTTTAAATTAAATTGATTTTATTTAAAATATATTGGTAATTTAATAGTTATAAGTAAATTTTCCCAACTGTGCTACTTAAGTACACTTAATATACAGTAAATACACTAATTAGCACTAACACTTAAACTGATTTTAAGTGTAGTCAGATAAAATACCAGAAGTGTTTTATAATTGCATTGCTTAAAAGTGTGCTACAATCGCTTTATATACAATTTTACTGGATTTTTATATATACTATCACCAAGTTCTATTTGGATTTTCATGAAAAATACAGTAGAAATTAATTACTTAAGTAAAATCCTCTAGGTTACTGTGCTTATGCTACTAAAATTTCACTAATTGTCACGGTTCGCCGGATTGCTGTCTCTCTCTCTCTGTGAGTGTGTGTGTGTGTGTATGTGTGAGAATGTGTGTGTGTGTGTGTGTGTGTGTGTGTGTGTGTGTGTGTGTGTGTGAGTGTGTGTGTGTGTGTGTGTGTGTGTGTGTGTGTGTTCCTCTGCTGATGAGCTGCAGCAGCTCAGGCTCATCAGCTCCACTATTTAATGGCCTTGCTTCTTACTCGGTGTTGTCAGATCGTTGGTGTTTTTGTGGTGTCTTGTCCTGGAAGAGCTCTAGCTCTTTTTGACCTTGTTCCTTGCTCCTGCTCTGGGCTGCATTTCCCAAGAGCATTGTAAGCCTAAATTGATCATAGATTCATTGGTGGCAATGGGTCTACGATGTACTTAGGCTTACAATGCTTTTGGGAAACGCAGCCCTGGACTGTTCACAGTCGTTACGGTTGGATTTCTGCTTGGTTCCGGTCCAAGATTGTTGGTGCTCATTGCAGTCACCGTGCTTCCGGTGGAATATTTATCTTGCTTCTCTGAAGCTACATGCTGATCTTGATCTCTGTCTGCTGCTCTCTGCTTCCTCTAACAAACTCTTATTAACTTGCATCTGAATCCTCTGTTATTTCCCATGCTAATAGCCCATGATTGGATTATTCATTTATATGTGTTTAGATGTGGACCAAAATTCACAATTTATCAGTAATAAAGTACTTGAAGTGCTATATTTTTAATGTGGAAAAAAGTGCTACCAATGACATAGTAATAGTGTACTTGATTGTACTATTCAAAGACACCATAACATGTAGTTAAGTATCATATAAAGGGAATCTTAACATTATTACAATACATTTAAAATGTCTATAATCTATAAAAATATATGGGCAATACATTATAAATACATTTAGTATATTTTCATTATATATTAATCTTATATTTTAAATAATAAGTGTATTTTCTATGTATGATGAGTATATTTAAGTGTATGGAAGATGATTTCAATTGTACTGGTAACTAAATACAATTTTTATTTATTTATTTTTTAACACAGTGAAAGTGTTAAAAGTACATTTTAGTTCATATTCATGGTGTCCCAAAATAACAGTTGAGTACACTTAGATGTTCTTAAGATTATCTTCAGAAGTACTAAAACATATTTTTTTAGTATATTAACACTCTGGGGTCTAAGGTAATTTTGGGGCCCTTAAGATGTTTTGACATGCCCTGATATTTGTGCTTATTTCAGCTACTTAAAACATACTATTGACCATCATGTATTTTTTTTTGTATTCAGCACAAACTCTGCTACAATAATATGTGACCAAGATGGATGTACACGTTTGCATTTTTTTGAAAAAAAAAAAATATATATGCTCGGTTAGTACGTTTTTGGATTTTTTTTAGCTGAAATAAGGCCATAAAACCCACACTAAATAGTCCTGAATAAGACTTTTGAGTAATCAGTCTTGTAGGCTAGAGTATTTACTTCAAAATTATGTGAAAATAATTCTGCTTACTTATTCACAGAAAATAATACATTGATTTACATTATTAAAGCCATGTTTTGTGATCGAAAGCCTATATGCGGGCGAGTGGCAATGACCATGAATATTAAGTGACTCTCACCTGAGAGACAAAGGGCCCTCCCCTAAAGGCTGCTAATGGCCCATCAGTGTGATTGTGACTTTGAGGCAGGTAAGAGAGAATGTGAGGAGATTGAATTTTTTTTAATTTATTTTTATTTGTATTTTATTTACAACACAGTATAATCAAAACATACATAATGCAGGTCAAAGACACATTATTGTGCACATTGATTTAACCACAGAGATGTGAACAGACTTTGAGTCTTTCCTGCAACAGATTCTGTTCAACAAGTGAAACAAGTAAATCATACCTGACATTTGCATGTTATTTAAGTGTTTCTGCTTATTTCCATGGATTCAAGAAAAAAACAAAACATAATCAGTAGTGAAGGATCTTATTTTACCATAGAATATCAGTGTAGTTAAACATCTGATGTTGGTACAGCGCTCTCAGAGGAAAACAGTTTGAAGAAAGTCATCAGGATTTATCATCTGTGGTGCAGGTATCTGATTCAATAAAAAAAATAAAAAATAAACATTTGTGAGCATGTTAATATCAGGAGAATCCTTTTATATATATTTATATATATAGGTTTTACAGACTCACGCATGCTTTGTACTATCGTAAACAAAAAAATACATTTTATATCTGAGAAACTAATTATTATTGTTTAGCACGTTATTAAAATCTATTTTTGAACAGTAGGCTATTTATAATAAACATGTTCTAAACATTCTTAGAGGGTAGCATTCATCATGTTGTCGTTTGGGAAAAACACAAATAAACATGTTCAAGTTTATGTCACAATAACACGTTAACTAATGCAAAAAAGAAACATTACTTACTCATCAGATCGATCTTCTCTTCTGGATGAACTCATGCTCTTATTTTGAGGGAAATCCAGCCTTTATCAGCTCGTCTTCTTCCAGAAACGAACAGTATGATCTCCTCACTCTTTGTTTGTTGTTGGGCGTCTCCATGAGCACGCGGCTCACTTATTTACATATGAAATGCGCGTGCCGCGAGGGGGCGGGATCGCATTAGAAATAATGAGTTAGACGGGAAAGACTGAACATTGTGTTGGTTTCATATGGATTACTTCATCACATAATGTTTGTTATTTGAAAGAAGACACTTCAAGCTTTCTATAGATATAACTCCCATGTCTGTGTGTTGAGTTTTCGCTGAGTTACAGTTCATTTTAGTGACGTATTTCTAAAAGCAGTTCGCAGAGACAGAGAAGACAGAGAGCGCACCCTGTTTGTTTTCTTTTTTTCCCAAAACCACAAAGTTTTGTCGTAATCGTGAGTGTACACAAAAAAAAGTAGACACTTAACAGTTTCGATTGATGTATAACACGTATTTGTGTGACCAAAATCAACAGAGTATTTTTAGTGTCTTTTGCACTGATCTTAAAAAAACTGAGCTGGTATCGCCGGTGATACGGTCGACTCCAGTGAGTTAAGAACAAAATTAGTGTGTGGAAATAGAGCACTTTAAGCACATTATGGAAGTGTACTAAGTGCACTTAAAGTGTATTTTACTGCACTTTTTTCACCTGGGTCTGATGATACACTGAACATGAAGAGTTCAGCTACATGAAAAGATCAAATAGGTTCATAATTCCTGATTCTGATGTGTTTTATCTCCATCAGATTCCCAGCAGCTCACTCTGGATCTGAACACAGTGAATAAATTCCTCCGTCTGTCTGAGAGCAACAGAGTGATTACTCGCACTGACTCAGTCCAGTCGTATCCTGATCATCCAGACAGATTTGATCATTATTATCAGGTGTTGTGTAGAGAGAGTGTGTGTGGATGCTGTTACTGGGAGCTGGAGTGGAGTGGAGATTATGGTGTGTTTATATCAGTGTCATATAAGAGCATCAGCAGGAAGGGATGGGGTAAAGAGTGTGTGTTTGGATATAATGATCAGTCCTGGAGTTTGTTCTGCTCTCCCTCCAGTTACTCATTCAGACACAATAACATACAGACTGATCTCCATGTGAAGTCCATCAGCAGTAGAATAGGAGTGTTTGTGGCTCACAGTGCAGGAACTCTGTCCTTCTACAGCGTCTCTGACACAATGAGCCTCATCCACACAGTCCAGACCACATTCACTCAGCCGCTCTATCCTGGGCTTAATGTTCATCTTGCATCATCAGTGAAACTGTGTTGATGACCCATAATGCTTTGAGCTGCATGGTAAATCAGTAATAGCGAGATGTTATAGAGTTTCTTACGCAAAACATTACACATCTCTCACAAAAGCAAACACTTATTTCAAAACTATTTTAATTATTATAAAATTGTGTTTTTGCATAGTAACTCACACAAAAACATCAAATGACTGGCCACATACACGCCAAACTACACAGATATGACAAATGTAAAACACTCCTATCTTGTGTCTTGTGTTGTTCAGTGTGCAGGAGTTTGTCATAACACTCACATGAACATGTATGTGCAAAAATACACTGTACATACAACATGTATGCACAAATGATAAACTTTACAGTTATTGAACTCAACTGAATCAACACTGAACTGACTTGAGATTATGACACTATTGGCTTGTTAGAGCTGCTTTACAGCTGAATATGAATCTGTTATTAATGTTTTGAAACAGTGTGTATTGTATAAACCATTATAGAAATAAAGATGACTTGACTTTCATTCATTCATTCATTTTTTATTTATAAAGCACATTTAAAAACAACCAGGGTTGACCAAAGTGCTGTACAGATCAGAGTCATCAAATAAAAATACAAATTACAATCTCTCAAACAACAAACATAAACACTAGAATAAAAGATTAGAAACCCACGCTAAGAAAATGAGTTTTAAGTTTTGATTTGAAAGAGGAAAGTGATGGAACCATTCGGATTGATACCGGTAGGCTATTCCAGAGTTTAGGGCATACTGTCGCAAAAGCTCGATCTCCACGATGTTTTAACCTAGATCTACAAACAGAGAGCAATCCAAGGCTGCCAGATCTAAGTAATCTAGAAGGATTATAATACTGTAAAATGTCAGAGAGATACGTTGGAGCTAGGCCGTGTAATGCTTTAAAAACAAAGACAAGAATTTTAAATTCTATTCTCAGTTTTACTGGAAGCCAATGCAGAGAGGTTAAAATGTAGAAATATGATCGAATTTTCTCCTGCCAGTCAGCAGCATAGCTGCAGCATTTTGTACCATTTGAAGACGACTGATAGATGATTGACTTGCTCCATAATAGAGCGAATTGCAGTAATCAAGGCGTGAAGTAACGAATGCGTGAATAACTATTTCAAAGTTCTTTAAAGAAAGAACAGGTTTGACTTTTGCAAGACGTCTTAAATGATAAAAGCAGGATTTGACAACAGAATTAATTTGTATGCATATGACTTGTATGCATATTTAGTATATATTTAGAAAATACTGTAAACAAAATTGCAGGGGTGAAAAAAATCTTCTGACCTTTGATTTCTAAGTGATCAAATTAGGTAAACACTACAAAAAAAATGCAAGGGGGACAAATAATTTGCTTCTTCCTCAATGCATTGAGTTTTTTCCTAAGTGGACAAATTACGTCTAAATGTTTTCACACATGATCATTATGTGTAGATCATCAGTAAATGAGTGTGACATTTAAATCGTTTCCCAAATGAAAAACAAGTTAGTTTTGAATGATGTGTATAATGTGCAGAACGTTGTTAGGTACTGTATGTTTTACAATAGCTAACTGAATATAAAGCAGATAACGTGCTTGCAGTTTTGTAGACTTGGTCTGTAGTTTCGGTATATGAGTGAATGATTTCACTGTGTGTGTCTCAAGAACCACTTCAGCACAGTGAAATTAAGATTTCAGTTTAGTGTTTCTTTAGTTGTGATGCTGAGAGACTGATATGAGCAAAACCTGTGAAGACTAGTTCTGAGGCTGCTGGACCAGAATCTGCCAAAAGAGTTTTAGAATACATAACCCTGAACTTATATTGCCACATAACCAGAAACACAAATGACTACAGACTGAAGTGCAGTTCTTTGACATTATGATTCACACAGACACAGCATAAAAAACTGTTACATTCATGATTAAAATCATCAGTTGTGGTTGCCAGAAAATCATCACAAAAATACTGTGATTTTGGGCCTCATTTATGAAGCGTGTGTACACAGATTTGATCGTAGAGTGTGTGTACGCTTAAATCCACGCTGGCACTCATATTTGTAAAAACTGACGTGGAAAAGTGTGTAGCGTCACGTCAGGGTCTGAGCAGACATACACACTTTTTCTTGTTCAAGTTCTGCAGGTTTTTGTAAATGTAAGCTATTCTAAATGAAAGAATATGGACGATGACTGGCGATCTTTTACATGTTAATAACATTAATTAAGAGTCATTTACAAGGCAGAGCACATCTGAAAGAGATGTGTTTTCTGTGCATACGTTCATTCTCTGAATCACGTACGCATATTTGAGAGATGATCAAATTTAGGATGATTTCTGCGCAACATTTTATAAATGAAGCCCAATGTTTCCAGTTTTGTGGAATGACATTGATGTCTGTATATTTTATAACTTACAAATATATTTCAAGTAATATAATGTTACCAAACTACCAAATTCCCAAATCTGCTTTGTACCTTCAAATGTAATAAACGTGGTACAATAGAAATCAATAAAGTTAATTGTAAGCGACCCGTCCATAAAACCTAAACATGTACAGATGATGAGTGATTCAGTCAACATGAACTAAACACAAAACACCCTAAACACACATTACTGAAGGAAAAATGAGGAGCAGAAGTATTTATATTAAATACAATCAGGCATAGACTGGGACAAAATTTCAGGCCGGGAAATCTCACACTCATCCAAACGATCCCATACACCCAAACACATTCTGAAACACGGACAACACTATTATTTGTATGGCCATCTCATAATAAAAGGTATAAATAGGCTGGGGACATGCAAAATAATGAAAAGTTCTCTCCTGAACTGCACCTTCACTTCTATTTTACTTTTCAGTCATGTTATTTTGGCCTGCAATCTCTCACATGACTTTAATACTCAAGATTTAACAAAACTATACTTTAGAAATTGTCAAAATTAGTACAATAATAACTCATCATTACAATATCTTTATAGAAAAATCCTAATACTGAACAAGAGTCATATTTTTCCCCTTAAGTACTGTAAAAGTACAGTGACCATGTTTTTTTGTTGTTGTTGGTTTTTTGCCATTGGATTACATTTGTATTTATTTTTAGAGCAAATTTCATGGTTAAACTATGGTTAGTGTAGCAAAACCATGGTTAATTTGTGGTTAAGCAATATTTTTGGATTCATAGTAAAAGCATCATTAATGTTCGTAAGGGTTGTGTTGTTGTCTGCCCTAGCTCCCTCTAAACCTATTATAAAAGAATATGATTATTTGTCTGCTAAATTACTACTGTAACTGATAATAATGATGTCCCACAGTATTTTGAGTGATGAGCAATGGGCTGCTATGCTTAACTAAGTAAACAAAGACAAAACTACAAATAGCCTATTTACAGATGAAACTGACCTGCTCTTGAAATCCTGAAGAGGAGTTTTGCTTCTCTGCTCCTCTCCATTCTCAAATCTCTCGCATCAATTACTCTGATCAAACCGTTTGGTGAAGGCGCGGAGCATTGTCAGTCACGATTTAGTATAGTTTAGAGATAGTATCGAATGGTGAAATGTATCATGTTTCAGTGCTAAAACATGTCAGTTCTGCTGGAAAATGCACCTCAGTAACAGCTCTTTCTCATCGTGCTCAGTGGTAATGAATGGAGGCACATTTGGAATTGTTACTCTAGTGTTACAGAAGTGTTACAGACACAAACTCCCCTGACAAGACCAACATCTGCAATGAAAATCTGATCAAAGGCATTGCAACAATCTGAAACCAGTGCAATAAACACTAATGTAACAGTGAGTGAGGAGAAACCCTGCAGTAAATCACCATATGTGTAGAGAAGAAAACGCCTTCTCAAACCACACTTCCCAGCATGCAACACAGACACAGAGAGACGGACAGACAGATGCTGCAGGATGCCGGGGATGCTGTTAGGAGACGTCTTTCCCAACTTCGAAGCCGATTCCACTTTTGGCCGAATGAAACTGCATGATTTTCTGGGAGATTCGTAAGTGTCTTGTGATGTGAGAGTGTGTTGTGTGTTATTTGTGTTGCTATTCATAGATACAGTGGTTTTATTCTCGATGCCACTTCCTGAAGATACATCTAACAATATCCCTCTCTTTTCTCTCATCCTCTGTGTTCTTATTATTCTTCAGTGTTGTTTAACTGTGTTAAGAAATGAACTGAAATGAGTTGGATATAAGACATGAGTTGTGTGGCTTGGCTATAAGAGAGTCTCTTTCATAAAGTCCTCACAATGGACAACATGCAAAGTTTGTACGTGTCCAAATCTGCTGTCTCTGTCCAAATCGTGGTTGTGTTTGTAGGTCAGACACCATTTTTACCTCTTCAGCTACATGAAAACGCTGACAGAGTTTGACACACATAAAGACCAGAGTCAGCTAAACACTCTTTCACTGTGTGTGTGTGTGTGTGTGTGTGTGTATGAGTGTGTGTGGTTCAGGTAAACCATATGCTGTGGACTAAATCTCCTCAGAAGGATAGTAAAACCTGACATTTTTTGAGGAAAACAGTTTATAAATCACAAGTGTGTCTGAGCATCACAGATGAAGTGTGTTCAGTGATTTCAGTCCTGCAGGCTCTTTTATTGAATGTGTTGCAGTGACGGAGAGGCTTGACCTTAAATGAAGCAGTTAATCACTGTAATGCTGCTCTTTTCTACAATTATGTCACAACACGTGGAAGCAGGGAGAACGCAGGAGACAAGGAGTAAACTAAATAGTCTTTAATAAATGAAAACACAGGGTATAATCCAACATGAAAGCTTGAACATAAACCAAAGAAACACAGGGAACGTAACGAGTAGACCAGACGAAGGAGAACTGAACAGGCAGGAACTAATAAACACAGGATAATAACAAAACACAGGTGCAGGGGATTAATCAATGAAACTAAACAAGGACAGGAAGGTGACCAAATAAGGAAACACAGGAAGAACTAAGTAGCCTGACTACGTCAGACTTCGTACTTCCGCTCAATTTCAGTTTGTTTCTGTACTCAGTCTGATATAGCAAACCAGTTCCCAGATTATCTCCGGCTCCGCACCAGCCGTCCAACCAATGAACAGAGGGCGGGCTGAGAGCTGTGACGTAGACGCTAAGCGCTGAATTTAAGATTGTAGTTTAGTTTAGGGAAATCTAAAACGACAGCGGACATGGAGACACGGGATGCTATTCGCTCTGTTGTGGAGAATATTCCCGGCATTTGCCAACTGAAGCCCGAACAAGACGAGTGTTTGGTTCACATTTTGAATGGAGGTGATGTTGTGGCCCTACTCCCGACAGGTTTTGGGAAAAGTTTAACTTATCAACTGTTACCGATCGTCAGTGAGAAACTGGGGAGGCCAAAGTCCAGCAAGGCGATAATTGTGATTGTGTCCCCATTGGTTGCCCTCATGGACGATCAGGTTAAGGAGGCAGCAAAACTCGGTCTGTGTGCTGCACAGCCATCTTCACTCCGGTATTTCGCTCGATGGTTTTGTTTTCACCGCATACCTGTGTTTACAGTGGAAGTTCTAGCCGGCGTATAACATACGTCATAACCAAACGTTATGTGATTGGCTTACGGGTACACCAATGATTTTAAACTTCACACAAGCGCCCCCCACGAGAAAGTAAATGCTTGTCAATTATGCCCTTCCAGACTCTGTCTATGAAGCAAAGCGAAGTAGCAGAGTTTGGTATTACCAGGCTAAGAACTAGGGGCAAAACAAGACCAAAAACGTGACATTACTCCCCCCTCCCGGAAGGCGCGTCCCGCGCCATAACAATACCACCGGGGAGTGGGGGTGGGTGGTGCAGGACAGGGACAAAGGGGAGGCCTCCAGGGTGGATAAGGGGACTCGGGAGGACATGGCGGAGCAGGGAGCTTAGGAGGCCATGGCAGAACAGGGAACCCAGGGGGCCATGGCGGATCCACCTCCGAGGTCGCAGCCCCAGCTCCCGCCCCGGCCTCTACGACCGGAGCCCTACTACCCCCCCCCCCCCCAAAAAAAAGTACTTGGGGAAAATCCCAGCTCTAGACGAGGAGTAAACTAAATAGTCATTAATATATGAAAAAACAGGGTATAATCCAACATGAAAGCTTGAACATAAACCATAGAAACATCAGGGAACGTAACGAGTAGACCAGACAGAGGAGAACTGAACAGGCAGGAACTAATAAACACAGGATAATTACAAAACACAGGTGCAGGGGATTAATCAATGAAACTAAACAAGGGCAGGAAGGTGACCAAATAAGGAAACACAGGAAGAACTAAAGGCAAAACAAGACCAAAAACATGACAATTACCAGGTCAGACAATCACTTAACCCTGAGAAACTGAATGATCTGTGGTTTTGAGGTTTTTCTGTCTGCTTGCCAGTGTTCACATTCATCTCTGATTCGGCCTGACACTCAGAGAATCTTCTACCAGTCAATGACCTTGGATCAGTTATTGAATTATTGAGCACCTCTGGCCATCAAGACACTCATAAGTCACTGATAAAATGTCTTCTGCAAATGGAGGATTGACCCTCGTCTCTTTTCTGTGGTCAGTTAGTCATCAGAGTTGGTAAACCTCTATAGAGGTGAATGGAAACTACAACAAATATAAGTTTCACATTCACATTTCCTCCAATAGCAAAAAAAAAATAAAGGCACTCTATAGCTTTTCTATGACTTTGCAAAAGAATACGGAGAGATTTCCCACAAAACCGCTTTAAGAAGAGCCTCCAAGATTAGAGAAGAAAAGCGTAACACTGCGACACTACACTGAATAAACTGCTTTTGTGGGAAAATAGCTTATCATTTAATGAATCAATAGCCTGTCAGCTACTCTTCAACATGTTTGCCATCAAACAACCATTTTGGATTGATCTACTTTCAGAGTTTACACCCCCCCAAACATGCTTTTTATAAGATAATTCACAGATAATTTTTCTACAGGTAGAATTCAGCTTACAGCACTTGATTTCACTGGTATCTGCAAACAGTGACTGACTGTTGCAAAACTGAAATTCAGTGATATTAAGGCTGTAATGTGATTGGTCATCAAAGCACACGTGATCCAATCCAGTTGTAGAGCTGCAGAGGCTGTATCTCTCAATAATACGTCCGTCTCTGGAGTCCAAACACTGAACACAACAGCATTGCTTATACTTTACTCATAATTTAAGAGTCAAATTTTCCAAATATCTGTCATAGACAGCAAAGGAGCTGAATGAAAACACAGACATATAATAATCTACAGTTCTTTATAAGTAAACAGGGGCTTGAAGGTACTCAAGACTGGTCTCAAGACCATTTGCTGGTCTTGACTCGGTCTTGCCCTACTTTGGTCTCGACCCACTCTGGTCTTGGTCTTGATGTGGTTTTGGTTGATGTGGTCTTGACCAGTGTTGGGGAAAGTTACTTTTAAAAGTAAAGCATTACAATATTGCTGTACTCACTAAAAAGTAACTAATTGCGCTACTAAGTTACATTTTATGAAAAGTAATGTGATACGTTACTTTTTCTCATCTGGGCTGGGCTGGCTTATTTGTATTTAATATAAAACAGTTCTACTATTGGCAAAAGTAAAAGCCCTTTCAGACCAAAAGTGAAATTAATAAATCTCAGGCTGAAGGAATTAAATACATGAAGTATTTTATGTTAACATTTAATTATTGCAGATTTGTGTCATATTCTAAGTTTGCATTTCACTGTTTTTATTCATATTGAGGCCTACTGAATCTGTTTTTGTGCAAGTGAAATGGGTAAATAAATGCATGTTGACATTAGTCTAGAACTACAGTTTGCATGCTTTTACTCCTGATTTCTCTCAACGTAGGGACATGAAAATGGAAAATGCGTTACAGATTTGAAAAAGTAACTCAGATATTTCCTTTGAAATTAAAAAGTAATGCATTACTTTACTAGTTACTTGAAAAAAGTAATCTGATTACGTAACCCACGTTACTTGTAATGCGTCCCCCCCCCCCAACACTGGTCTCGACTGCTCCACTATAGTTGTAGGATTCTGAATCATTTAAAGCACAGAAACATCTGTTATTAAGTGTGTTTCTCCATCAGCTGGGGCGTGCTGTTCTCTCATCCTCGAGACTTCACTCCCGTCTGCACCACTGAACTCGGCAGAGCCGCTCAGCTCAGTCCTGAGTTCATCAAGCGTAACGTGAAGCTGATGGCGCTCTCCGTCGACAGTCTGGAGGAGCATCAGCGCTGGAGCAAGGTTAGTCTCTGTCAGTCTGAAGTGTGTGCTTCTGTTGATCCGCTGGTAACGAGTCTCGACGGCTGATTTCAGGACATCATGGCTTACAATAACACAGAGCCTGGGAGCCAGTTTCCCTTCCCCATCATAGCGGATGATCGGCGGGAGCTGGTGGAGACACTGGGCATGCTGGACCCGGAGGAGAAGGACCACAGCGGGATGCCTCTCAGCGCCAGATGTGTAAGTGCAGAATTCATCAATACGGGTTTGGAAATTAGTGTGGAAAGCGTTTTGGGCTTTGCTTTTGTTCAACAAGGGGTCAGTGAGCATTTAAAGAACATGTTTGTCCCAATCCATCTGAATATCAACATTTGTGAGATTGTGGAAAATAGTGACATTGTATTATGTTAAATATCAATGTTTTTGTGTCTGTTTGTTAATGAGGGATCTGTGTGAAAAAAATCTATGTTTTTAGATTTGTGGAACAAAAATTGTAGTTTGTGATTTAAAGTAAAAATATAAAATTAGACCCTTGGGGTAAGATGGGCCTCTAGAATTGGCACAGAAGCCCTTAAGTGGCGTGCACTTATACAAAATAATACTTATTGTAATTATTTAATATTTCCATGAATTAGATGTACATTTCAAGACATCTTTGCTTCATTAAAACAGTAAAATCATTAAATTTCCATGCATGGTATGGCTTTTATGGCATATATTCAATCAAAATATGGGCAGTTAAATATGTAAAATATTTACATACCTTTCAGATGAATCTGTTTTATTGGGATTCAAATTTTTCTATCAGCTTTTCAATTATTCATCTAGAGTGTCAAAACACTGTTTAAATGGAATAGTTGATTTAATATTGTAAATTATTGACACTTTAAAAATACATAAATATTACATTCTGTAAAAGTTTGATAAAAATCAATAAACTTGCATTGAACGAGCTCTGAACGTGTGTATTCTTCACTCAGGTGTTTGTGATCGGCCCGGATAAGAAGTTAAAGCTCTCCATTCTCTATCCTGCAACAACAGGACGAAACTTTGACGAGATTCTGCGTGTCATTGACTCGTTACAGTTAACGGCGCACAACCGTGTGGCTACGCCTGTGGACTGGAGGGTGAGGAGCGTGTGTTTGGAGATCGATGAGTGCTGTGTTGATTCTTCAGTCTGACCTGTCGTATGTGTGTGTGTGTGTGTGTGATGCATGTCTGAAGCCTGGAAACAGTGTGATGGTGCCTCCCAGCATCCCTGAGACGGAGGCCGCGACGCTCTTCTCTGCTGGAGTCTACACCAAAGACCTGCCGTCTGGGAAGAAATACCTGCGCTACACACCACAACCCAACACACAGCAGCAGTGAACTACAGACGAGCCGTCTGTAAAAACACCAGTGATGAGCGGAAATCAAGAGGCAGATCCTCACAGCTTTGTTTTTAATGCTTTATTTTAATTCACTAAAGTAGCATTCCAGATAGACTTAAAGAGACAGTTCACCCAAATATGAACATTTGCTGTTAATTTAGTCACCCTCAGGCGATTCAAGATGCAGGTGACCTTCTTTTTCCTCAGCTTCCCGTTTTTGAGAATAAAAAAAGCATATCAAGAAGCACAAAATTAATCCCTGTGGCTCCTGATGATGATATATTGAGGTCTTATGAAGTGAAACGATTGGTCTGTGCAAGAAACTCATTTTTTTAGTTTTTTGACTCTTAAAACTTGACTTACATTGTATGAATCACCAAGAACTACGCTTCCAGCTAAACATCTTCTGTACCGCTCTACTGAAGAAAAAAGCCATCTACTTCTTGTATAATCTGAGGATGAATAAATTAACACCAAATTTTCATTTTTGGGTGAACTGTCCCTTTAATGACAACACATTTTCCAGGTTTAACAAATATTACTTACATTTATCAAAAAACAAAACAATTCTAATTTGGATTTTTACATTTTCAAAGTAATAAATGATTTATTAAAACTAAGTATATATCAATATCTATATCTATATCTATATCTATATATATATAACATTTATTCCAAAATAAGTCTTAGAATAAAGTATCAAAATTCAATGTTGTGTATTTTATTTGTGAAATCATGTTTAGTTTTTAACACACACACACAAATAAATCATGCTAAACTGATCTTTAATAAAAGGCTTGTTTTGCATGTGGTTCCTCTCCTGAGAAGCTGTGGTCAAACACTTTTAGCTGAAGTGGTTTAACAGATTTTATCCTGGTGATATTTAGGTTGTATTTTGTGTAGTTTGTGTGCTCAGTAAAATCACAGATGAATGAAAATCCAGTGTTTTTATGGTCATCTTCACCTCAAGGATCTCAGTGTTTAATCTGACCGTCAGAAAACAGCGTCTGTGTGTCAAACTGCTTCAGCCTCCATCAGCACATCACACTCCTTCTGATGATCATAGAGACGCAGAAACACGGCGTACTTCCTCCTGTAGAAGCTTTACACAAACAAACATGCATTATTACTAGTGCAGATGCACAAGAATCCTGAGATACAATTGCATTGGTTCTGACACAGAATAAAATCTCAGCTACTCATGGATTAATGCTCTATTATGAGAAACATCATGAGCACATCACTGAATCGCACCTCTCTAGCTCAGGGTTTGGTCTGACAACACGCCCGATTCTGCTCATCTTCTGCATTGCTTCCTAGAAACACACCAGAATATTCCTTTGTCAAGTCAAGGCACATTTATTTCTATAGTGCTTTATATAATACAGATACAATACAGCTTTACAGAAATACACAGGAAAACAACAGTGTTAAATGTTTTAAAACTCACTTGATAATAATAATGATATGATGGCAATATTCTGTTCAGAAAGACTGCCATCATTATATCATTTAAAACTTGTTTGTATTAATTTGGTACAAGTTTAAGTGGTAGACTACTTCTGACTTACTATATGTGACCCTGGAGCACAAAAGCAGTCATAAGTAACACAGGTATATTTGTAGCAATAGCCAACAATACATTGTATGAGTCAAAATTATCCATTTTTCTTTTATGCCAAAAATCATTAGGATATTAAGTAAAGATTATGTTCCATTAAGATATTTTGTAAATTTCCTAATGTAAATATATCAAAACTTAATTTGTGATTAGTAATATGCATTGCTAAGAACTTAATTTGAACAACTTTAAAGGTGATTTTCTCAATATTTCGTTTTTTATGCACCCTCAAAGATTCCAGATTTTCATATAGTTGTATCTCGAGTATGTGTGAGTATAGTGAGTGCGTATATAGTGAGTATAGTGAGTGCGTATATAGTGAGTGCGTATATAGCGAGTATAGTGAGTGTGTATATAGTGAGTGCGTATATAGTGAGTATAGTGAGTGCGTATATAGTGAGTGCGTATATAGCGAGTATAGTGAGTGTGTATATAGTGAGTGCGTATATAGCGAGTATAGTGGGTGTGTATATAGTGAGTGCATATATAGTGAGTATAGTGAGTGTGTATATAGTGAGTGCGTATATAGCGAGTATAGTGGGTGTGTATATATAGTGAGTGCATATATAGCGAGTATGTATATAGTGAGTGCATATATAGCGAGTATAGTGAGTGTGTATATAGTGAGTGCATATATAGCGAGTATAGTGAGTGTGTATGTAGTGAGTGCATATGTAGTGAGTATAGTGGGTGTGTATATAGTGAGTGCATATATAGCGAGTATGTATATAGTGAGTGCATATATAGCGAGTATAGGGAGTGTGTATATAGTGAGTGCATATATAGCGAGTATAGTGGGTGTGTATATAGTGAGTGCATATATAGCGAGTATGTATATAGTGAGTGCATATATAGCGAGTATAGTGAGTGTGTATATAGTGAGTGCGTATATAGCGAGTATAGTGAGTGCATATATAGTGAATATAGTGAGTGCGTATATAGTGAGTGCATATATAGTGAGTATAGTGAATGTGTATATAGTGAGTGCGTATATAGCAAGTATAGTGAGTGCGTATATAGTGAGTGCATATCTAGAAAGTATAGTGAGTGCGTATATAGTGAGTGCATATATAGCAAGTATAGTGAGTGCGTATATAGTGAGTATAGTGAGTGCGTATATAGCAAATATAGTGAGTGCATATATGGTGAGTACGTATATAGCAAGTATGGTGAGTGCGTATATAGTGAGTGCATATATAGCAAGTATAGTGAGTGCGTATATAGTGAGTACATATATAGTGAGTATAGTGAGTGTGTATGTAGTGAGTGCGTATATAGTGAGTATAGTGAGTGTGTATATAGTGAGTGCACATATAGTGAGTATAGTGAGTGTGTATACAGTGAGTGCACATATAGTGAGTATAGTGAGTGTGTATATAGTGAGTGCACATATAGTGAGTATAGTGAGTGTGTATACAGTGAGTGCACATATAGTGAGTATAGTGAGTGTGTATATAGTGAGTGCATATATAGTGAGTGTGTATGTAGTGAGTATACTGTCTGTACCTGTATGGAGCTGCAGTCTGATGAAGCACAGGCTCCGATCACAGCGGCTCCCAGCAGCACAGCCTCTCGCTCCTCTGGGAGAACCACCGGCAGACCTCAACACACGCATGATTAAAAATAAATAAATAAATAAAAATCCCACACACGCTTAATGAGTGCAGAACTGAGAGAACGAGCATCTCTGTGTGTGTGTCTGAATCTGCAGGATCGCTCACTTCTCTTCAGCTGACTGTGTTTGAATCAGCTGCTGTTTGGTGACACACAACACCCTAGCACTCTCAGATAAACATAGCCACAAACTAACCACAAACACACACAGTGCTGCGTGTCGTCATTGCTCAGACTCTGTGTCTGTGGATGTGTGAGCAGCTGGTTTATACACTGTGTTGTCTGCGCAGGTCAGTAATGCGGTCACCTGTAGTGTTGGCGTGCGTCTGCACAAACAGAGCGTTCTTGCTCAGTCCTCCACACAGGAAGAGGGTTGTGATGTCATGTCCTGCCGCTCTCATGGAGTCTATGATGTGTCTGGTGCCGAGCTTCACACAACAGAGACACATTCACATTAACACTGGAAGACATGCATGTTTTCTTAAAGGAGCATCCATGTGTGTGTGTGTGTGTGTGAGAGAGTGTGTGTGTGTGTTACAGCGATGGCCTGCAGAGTAGCGAGATATAGCAGAGCCAGATCATCCAGCGTCTGAGATAAAGTGAGACCCACAACCTGCACAAACACATCAGGAAACACATCAAACTACTATCTAGCACTTCAGAAATTAGTCCTAAAACATACAACAATCTTTGATATTTTATTAAGAAATTATACTTGACAAAGAAAATCATGTTCCTTCAAGGGCCATTAAGATGTGACATTACCATGACTTTACACATTAAACTCAAAAATGACCCATTACTGTCGTGCAACCAAATGTTTATTTGGAGGGATTTTTCCCATTCTCATCATCATCCTAACAACCACATAGAACAGCCTAGCAACCACATAGAAACACCCTTTAATTTGTGTTTATCTGTCATGATCAATAATGTCACATCAATCTCACGAGGGGTGTTTGAATCGAGATCGCGATCTTTTAACGATTAACCGTGCAGCTCTAGTCCACACACTGATGATTGATGATGATGATGATGCTCACCGCGCCGCGGGACATCTGGTCAGCCAGAGGAGAGCGGTTGCCGTGGAAATCAGGCCAGATGTGCAGCCGGGCCGTCAGCTGCTCCAGCTGCGCTGCGTCTGTGCTCATGCTCTCCAGATGAGCATTCAGAGACGAGTAAACGTGTTTCCCGCTGTACAGAGCAGAGGAACTCAGACTGAGACTGTGATCAGAGAGGCTTGAGGATGACTGACAGACACACACCTGCTCTCTACCTGCTCCTCCAGCTGCCTGAACGCCGCGTGTCCCTTCACCACATGCTCCAGCTGAGAACACAGTCACATCACACAGACCTTCATGCTTTTAAACAAGTCTCTGATGCTCGTCAAGGCTGCATTTATTTGATCAAAAATACTGAAAAAATATATAATGTTGCAAAATTTTATTACAATATAAAACAATGGTTTCTATTTTAAAATATGATTTATTTCTGTGATCAAAGCTGTATTTTCAGCATCATTACTCCAGTCTTCAATGTCACATGATCTTCAGAAATCATAATAATATGCTGATTTGCTGCTCAAAAAACATTTCTGATTATTAGCAATGTTAAAAACTATCTATTTTTCGGAACCTGTGATACTTTTTTCAGGATTCTTTGATGAATAAAAAGTTAAAAAGAACAGCATTTATTCAAAATATATATTTTTCTTACAATATAAGTTGTTGCTATCACTTTTTATCAATTTAACACATCCTTTCTGAATAAAAGTATTAATTTCTTTCAAAAAAGAAAGAATGAAAATGTATTGACCCCAAAACTTTTGAACAGTAGTGTATATCGTTAGAAAAGATTTCTATTTTGAATAAATGCTCTTCTTTTTAACTTTTGATTCAAAGAATCCTGCATCACAGGTTTCAAAAGAATATTAAGCAGCACAATATTTCCAGCATTGATAATAAATCAGCATATTAGACTGATTTCTGAAGATCATGTGACTCTGAAGACTGGAGTAATGATGCTGAAAATACAGCTTTGATCACAGAAATAAATTCCAGTTTAATGTATATTAAAATAGAAAAGCTTTATTTTACATCGTAATAATATTTCACAATATCATTTTTTTATTTTTTATTTTTGATCAAATTAATGCAGCCGTGATTAGCATTAGAAACTTCTTTAACTTCTTTAGTGATGCCAAACTTTTGAACAGCAGTGTATATATTATACAGATGGTTTGATGTGTAAAGATGATTCCCGTATTGAATGAAACGCTCATGATTGTGAAGCGCTCTGCTCTCACCAGGCGTCCCGTGGCGCTCTGTCCTCCCTCACTGAGCCACAGTCCAGGCAGCATAGCAGACAGATACGGGCCCCAGACCCCGGGGACGAACAGCGGCTGACTGCTGACCTGAGAGACCAACACAAACACACACACACACACTGAGATTCAACAATCACACCATCTGACACACAAACACAGAGTCACATCAGAACGACGCTCACAGCCATGTGACATGAAGACGTGCCGCATATGAGGGCCATTCGGGATGAGACCGGACGATCCTCACAGGGCAGGTGATGCCCGGTCACGTCTGCTCCTATCACCCCTACAGCAGATCAACCAGAGACATCACTGACAAACAGCAGATCAACCAGAGACATCACTGAAGATACACATACAACAGCTGAAGAGAGGAAAGAAATCACCACACTTCCCAAGCTCATCAATTACAATAACCATAGCAAACATTTCTGTATTACAGATTTCCTGATATATGTTTAAATATTAAAATGCTAAAATTATTTAATCTAATTAAACATGCACTAATTTGCATACATTTCCAGAACATAAATCTGAAGTTTGGATAACGTCAGGTTCATAATTCCTCTTTGATATTGTTGTCATATTAGAGTTAAGCCCCTCTTTGGACCGCCACCTTATTGTGGTGGAGGGGCTTGAGTGCCTGAATGAGTCTAGGAGCTATGTTGTCGGGGGCAAAATGCCCCTGGTAGGGTTTCCCAAGGCAAAAAGGTCCTAGGTGACAGGCCAGACTAAGCGCGGTTCAAAAGCCAGGCCTGGGGTTGGGGCTCGCATGCGAGCGCCTGGTGGCCGGGTCTTTTCCCACAGGACCCGACCGGGCCTAGCCCGAAGAAGCGACATGGGACCATCCTCCAGTGGACCCACCACCTGCAGGAGGAGCCATAGGGAGTCGGTGCAATGTGGATTGGGCGGTGGTCGAAGGCCAGAGCCACGACGACCCGATCTTCGGTCATGGAAACTGGCTCTTGGGACATGGAATGTCACCTCACTGGGGGGGAAGGAGCCTGAGCTTGTGTGGGAGGTTGAGCGGTACTGACTAGAGATAGTCGGGCTCACCTCCACACACAGTCTGGGATCCGGAACCCAACTTCTCGAGAAGGGCTGGACTCTCTTCTACTCTGGAGTTGCACATGGTGAGAGGTGGCGGGCCGGTGTGGGCTTGCTTATAGCTCCCCAGCTCAGCCGCTTTGTGTTGGAGTTTTCCCCGGTGAACGAGAGGGTTGCCTCTTTGCGCCTTCGGGTCGGGGATAGGTCTGTCACTGTTTTTTTTTTTTTTGTTTTTTTTTTCCCCGGCCTGTCAGTAACACAGATAACACATGACAGTACGTATGTGTAGCTATATTATCATCATTCACAGCCTTTTTTTTTTTTTTTTTTTTTTTTTTTTAATTAATTTAATTTTATATACCCTTTTATTTAACCACACTATGACAGATAAGCCCGGGGGACAGAGAAAACAAGAGAGAGAAAGAAAAAAGAGAGAAAAAAGAGAAAAAAAAGACAAAAAAATAAAAAAAATAAAATAAAAAAAAAAACAGACAATTTGCTTCGATACCTGCTGACAAAAAGAGAAAACAACAGAAGACACAACATCATAGAGACTGCAGCAACAATCAACATCTGTATGAATCACAATAAATTCTAAATGTTAAATGTTATTGAGCAGCACACATAACTAATATTACAAAATAAGTTTTGAAGCAACAGCAGATCAAGACAAAGCGTGTTTGTGAGCACCTGTTTTTACACCAATGTGACTGCTTGAGTGTACACCTGTGTGTGTGAGCGCGCTTGTGTTCATAAGGTTCCTCCATGTAAATGTTTAATAGTGTGTGTGGGGCACAACAGTCCCATCCCGCAAGGCATGAAGCAGGCGCGGAAAAGACTCGGGCCCCAAACATCCGGGGGCCCCCCAGGGCACGGCACTCCCAGGAGAACCACCGCAGGGATAACCGCCGCCTCCACCCAGAAAAGGGCAGAGGAGAGCCCGAAGGCGGCACCTCCGACAGTCACATTGCAGACGCCCCAGGGTGCCGTGGCGGCAAGCCCGCAGGCTCCACCGGTAGCCGACCACACCAGGGCAGACCGGGCCCTGGGCCCGGAGATCCAAAGGCCCCCAACCCCCCAATCGGGGCCCAGCAAGGCCAGCAGGGCCAGGCCCCGCCAAGCGACCGCCGAAAGCGGGCCGGCGCCCACCCGAGCATCCTGCCCCGGCGCGAGAAACCACCAACGCACCGGCGACATCCTCCACCGGCAGTGCATGGTGGTGGGGTAGGGGTCGGCTGAGATGATGAGTGAGGCGGAGTCTAATGCCCGACCTGACACATAGACGTAGACGAACAAGCACACATATACACAAGCATACGTTCCCACCCTCATGCACGCAAACGAATATTCACACCCTCGCCCCACATGTAGACACACAAAAATGGACAAGGTACCCACACTCACACTCCCCATATGCACTCTATACTCCTAGATCCAGGCACCACCACCCCCAGAGGGGAAGCCAGCGCCCGATCCCGGAGCTGAACCCCCTTCGCTCCGGCGTGGGGACAGGAGGACTACCCCGGTCCCTGCAGCAGCAGAGAAAACCAACAGCCCAGACCCCGACCGGGCGGTCAGCTCATCCTCACAGCCCCCAGCCCCAGACAGAGAACAGAGAGCAGGGGTGTGAAAAAAAAGACCCCAAGCTTCACCTCACCCGCTCAAATGTAGTGTTGGTGTGTGTTGTTCTAAGGTGCTTTAAAACAGTGGTGCTTTAAAACAGGGGAGGGGCACCCTCTACAGGCTTGTGTCAGTTCGTCCCCTCCCTAGCGCCCTCAATGTCTATGTGCAACTTAAAATTGAGAAGTGGGCACTGGCACCAGAGGGAAGGCTGAATGAACAGACCGCCCTCCGGATGCCATTCAGTGTGCCCACCCCAAGGCCCTATATGTATGTGTCATGTGACAGTAAGTAATGAGAATGTCTAAGCTGTAATGTGTGATTGAGATGCAGGCGGCCACGAGGAAACAGAGGAATACCACCTCCCCCACATCCCAGCGACACACCCGCATCTCAAAACCCTACCTATGTGTTGATGTGATGGAGCGGGAGAAATGAAGCCCTAGGGATGGGGAGGAAAGCATCAGAGGGGGCAAAATACCCCCCCCTCTGGAGTCAGCTCCCCCGCTGACCCCCATAGGCACCCCTGCTACCCCAAATCTGCCCAGGGCGGGGGGCCCAGGCCCATCCAGACCAGGGCCCATGGCAGCCCGGGGCGGCCCATCAGACCCCACAGCAGAGGAAAAACTACCCCACCCCATCATTCAGTCAGCTCCCAGACTACAAAAGACAATAAGACACCCAGGTAGAGCCCATTTACCCCGCCTCTATTGGACCCCCCCCCTGCGGAGGAATCGATGCATCGAAGACCCCACACCAGAGCCGGGCCCAAGCGTATGCACCAACCCATGCTCCCGGCGGCACACCAACCAGGACCCAAGCCCCCCAGGCCCAGCCGTAACCCCAACCCGGAGGCAGAGCGCCCCCAGAACCCCAAGCCCCCCCCCCCGGACCAACCCCGGAACAGTGCGGCCGCCAGGCTGGTAACCTACGTCCGCCGGCACATGCATCCCCAGCAGCGCTGCATGCAGCCGCCAGAAAAACAGCACCCAAGAGTCACCAATACCCCATCCAGGCCAAGGCCGCAGCCCCAGCGCCGAACCCCCCAAGAAACCCACCCCCAAGGAACCCCCAGATGCCCCAGGCCCACATCGCCACCCCACGCCAACAACAAAAACCACAGCCGGACAGAATTGGGACCCCCACTCACACTAGGTGATGGAGCTGATCAAAGGAGCCCAGAGAGATTGATCTAATGTGGCAGCAGAGACTGTGTCAAGACTAATATAATCCCACAAATAATCTCTATATTGGTTGATATTAAGATTATTTTTATTTTTCCAGTTCATGAGGACAGTCTTCTTAGCAATGCATAGGGCAGTGAAAGCCATGTGGATTGTGTTACCTTCTGTAGTGACACCATCTAGGTCGCCCAACAAGCAGACTAAAGGAGAGGCTGGAATAGAACATTTAAGACACTTTGATAAGTCTTCACAAATCCTGTACCAGTACCTCTGAACAGGTGGACAGAACCATAGAGCGTGGATATAATTGTCAGGTGTATTACCTTTACAGTGTGAGCAGTTGTTGGAAGCTGTAAGACCCATCCTGAACATCCGATGACCTGTGTAGTGCACTCTATGCAGGATTTTGTATTGTATTAATTGTAAACCAGGATTTCTAATCAGTTCAAAGGTTTTTAAACATATCTGAGACCAGAATTTTTTGTCCCTGCTTACTGATAGATCTGCCTCCCATTTTGCAATAGGAAGTGATACTGATTCATCTATTTTGGAAAGTGCCCTATATATTTTAGACATTAATTTGGGGGTTTTGAGATTAAGAAAATCTACCACACTTGGTGGTATTTGTAAATTGATATGATTAGACTTAAATTTCCTTTTTACAATAGATTTAATTTGTTGATATTCTAAAAATCTATTTTTATTAATCCCATATTGTTTAACTAATTTGTCAAAGGGGATAAAGTCTGTCCCTTCGAATATATGTTCCAGGTATTTAATACCTTTACAACTCCAATCTGTGAAGTTTATCATATTGTTGTTTAGCAATATGTCAGGATTGTTCCAGATGGGGGTACGTTTGCATGGGATTAGTGAAGACTCCGTCATTTTTAGAAACTCCCACCATGTTGTCAGAGAAGAGCTGATACTGATGCTTTTGAAGCATACGTGTCGTTTGCTGATCGGGCTAATGAATGGCAGATCCGAAATCTCTATATTATTGCATAATGCCTGTTCTACATCTAGCCAAGGTTCATCTAAGAGGGTGTGTTTTAACCACCCTGAAATGTGTTGAAGCCTGTTTGCTAAGAAATAGTGGTGAAAGTTAGGTAAATCTAGTCCTCCTTTATCCTTGGTCTTTTGCAGCGTTTTTAAGCTAATACGAGGGGGTTTACCTTTCCAAAGGAATTTAGAGATGGAGGAGTCCAGAGATCTAAACCAGTCAGGTGGTGGTTTGCTCGGGATCATTGCAAATAAATAATTAATTCTTGGCAAAACCATCATTTTTATTGAGGCGACTCTTCCCATGAGTGATATGGGTAGAGACCTCCATCTGGTTAGATCATCTTCTACCTTCTGTAAAAGTGGGATGTGGTTTAATTTAATCAAATCTGCCAGCCTAGGAGAAACATTAATACCTAAATATTTAATATTACCAGATTGCAGTGGAGTGGAAGAATTCTGGAAGGAGCAATTAATTGGAAGAACTGTTGATTTTAACCAGTTTATTGAATAATCTGAGACTTTTGAGAAAGAGTTTATTAATGTAATTACCTCAGAGGGAGTGGTTTGTGAATGCTGAAGAAAAAGTAACACATCGTCTGCGTAAAGACTAACTTTATGTTCTACATTCTTGCATTTAATGCCTTTAATCACTGTTGCCTGTCTAATTGCTGCTGCTAGTGGTTCAATAAAAATTGTAAACAGTGAGGGGGAGAGGGGGCATCCCTGCCTGGTGCCCCTCTTAAGATAAAAGCTAGAGGACGTTTGAGCATTTGTCCTGACACATGCTTTTGGAGAGTTATATAATATTTTTAACCAGTTTATGAAAGAGTTTCCAAAACCAAATTTGTGTAAAGTTGCAAATAGAAAATTCCAGTTAACCCTATCAAAAGCTTTTTCTGCATCTAAAGACAATATTGTAATTTGAAGGTTTCTATTGCATGAATAGTCTATCAAGTTAAGTAACCCACATGTATTTGTTGAAGAGTGCCTCCCTTTTATGAAACCAGTTTGGTCGGAATGAATTATGAGAGGGGTTATCTTCTCTATTCTTTTTGAGATAGCTTTGCAGATTATTTTAGTGTCCACATTAATAAGGGATATTGGACGATAGCTAGTAGGCAATACAGGGTCTTTGCCTGGTTTTAGCAAGAGACTAATGTTGGCAGAATTCATATTTGGTGGAAGTCTGCCATTTTTTTTGGTTTCCTGCAACATTCTGTAGAATGTTGGAGCCAGAATAGCCCAGAATTCTTTATAGAATTCTGCAGGAAAGCCATCTGGGCCTGGAGCCTTTTTATTGGGCATACTGTTCAAGGCTTCCTGAAGTTCATCTGATGTTAGTGGAGAATCCAATGCCATCGCTTGATTGTCTGATAATTTCGGAAGAGTTATATTGTCAAGAAATTGGTCAATTTCGTCTTTAGATGGGTTTATCTGTGGAGAATATAAAGATTTGTAAAAGTCCCTGAAAGTGTTGTTTATTCTTTCAGGGTCATATACTGTTTCCCCAGTTAAATCTTTAACAGCACATATAGTTGTTTTTTCTTTATTTATTTTTAACTGGTTCGCTAGGAATTGACCTGATTTGTTACCATATTCAAATTCTTTCCAGCGAAGTCTTTGTGCTAAGAATTTAGTTTTTTTATTAATAATTTCATTTAATTCTAGTTTTGCTTTACATATTTTTTTCAGCATTTCCTGTTCCTGGGAGGATACGTAGGCTTCTTCTAAAGTTTTTATAGTTTCTTCTAATTCCTGAATACATTTATTTTCTCTTTTCTTTTTATGCGATGAGAATGAGATTATTCTACCTCTCATCACAGCTTTACCTGCTTCCCAGAGAACAGATGCTGATGTTCCAGGCAGGTCATTATAGTCTAAATATAAAGTCCACTCTTCTTTAAAATATTTAATAAAATCGTCGTCTTTAAGCAATGATGTATTGAATCTCCAGTTATTACTTGGTGGAGTGGCCTTCTTATTTACTAGAGTTAAAGAAACAGCAGCATGATCGCTGACAGCTATAGGGTTTATCTCTGTGTCTAAAATGTCACTCAGCAGTGAGCTGCTGACTAAGAAATAATCCAGACGAGAGTAAGAGTGATGGACATGTGAGAAGAAAGTATATTCCCTACGGTTGGGGTGAAAAGAACGCCATGCATCGCAAAGTCCATAGTCACTCATGTACTGTTTAACTATATTTGTGGATTCCAAATTACGCTGAGTTCCAGCTGTACTTAGCCTGTCCATTTCTTTATTTAGTCCAAAGTTGAGGTCTCCCCCAATAACAAGTGCACAATCTGTGTGTTCAGAGAGTGCAGTAAAAAAACCGTGAAAGAAAGAGGGGTCATCAATATTTGGACCATATATACTAACAATACATAACTTTTTGTCAAATATAGATAATTTAATGATTAGAAATCTACGTTCTGGATCTATAACTGTGTTGAGTACAGTGAAATTAACATTTTTATGTATTAAAATTGCTACCCCCCTTTGCCTAGAGTTATAGCAGGCTGAGAACACATTAGGAAACTCAGTTGTTTTAAGTTGATCTGTATCTGTGGCAGGTCTATGAGTCTCTTGTAACAAAATAACGTCTGCTTGTAGTTTTTTTAAGATGGCTAAATATTTTTAACTTCTTTTCTCTGAAGCCAGCTCCATTCACATTCCATGTGACAAACCTCAGTGCGCCCATAGATGTGTGTGTGTAGCTAATGCTGCTCGCTGCGTGTGATGCTCAAATGAGTAAGATATGAGCGGGCGTGTACGCGCTTGTATGCGAGTATGTCTTTCATGTCTGTGTGTGCTGTAAGGTCGGAGTGCTTGCTTTAACGCTGAGTGTATATGTACATGGTCGTGCCGTGCAGATGTGTGATATAGGGTGTTGTGTGTGTATGTGTAGTAAAGCAGGTGATCGGTGCAGTAAAAGGAGTTGGAAGTAAGAAAGACATACAAAGAAGCAAGCAGAGAGGGATGAAAGTAAAAACTTGACAGAAACGAAAACATTGCAACAACATTTAAACGCTGTGGAGACTGACGGTATCGTGTTTGTTATAATATCGTATTAAATTAGCGAAATAACATAAATAGATAGAGGTAAATGGAAGAACAAGAACGAGCGAGGAAAGAGAAAAAAGAAAAATATAACGGATTCTTATCTGGAGTGGTGTTAATATAACCACGGAGTGGTACGGAGGTTGCGATAGAGCTGCCCGTCCACGTAGAGCCGGTCCACTGCGATGACAGCTCGGGAGCCCTTTTGGATGAGACTGCGTCGGATTGGGAACAGAAGTTTGCGTCGCTCCAAGATTTCTTTGGGGAATTGGTCGTTAACGCTGAAGTCTGTTCCTTTCAGCTCCCTGCCGCGACTCTTCACCTGCTCTTTCTGCTTGAAGTATCCAAATTTGGCCACAATAGGACGCGGCCTCGGGGCTCCAGGTTTCTTCGCTCCCATCCGATGGACTCTTTCGAAGCATATGTTTTCCACGGTGTCTTCCGGAAGCTTCAGGTACGTCTTGATAAAGGTTTTAACCGTAGCTTCTGGGTCCTCTTCGGCAGATTCCGGGATGCCTGAAAACACCAGGTTATCTCTCATGCTACGGGCCTGGAGATCGATGACAGTCTCTTTTATTTTTTTATTATCTTCACTTAGATGGGTCACATTCTCAGTTAGAGACTTGACCGAGTCCCGTAGTGATGCGTTTTCAGCAGCGAGTGTTTCCACCTGCTGCTGGCTGAATTCCAGTGATTCCCTCAGGGATTTAAATTCACGGTGCAGGATCTCGACCAGGGACAACCTCGCGTCGAAGCTGGACAACCGCTTGTCGATTGAATCCAGGATGTCGGTAAAGCTTTTACCCGTCGGCGATGTTGTTTCAGGCGAGTCTGCCGGGCGACTTCTTTTGGAAGACGGCGTCTCGCTTTTGGCTGGGGAACATGCATTTTGGTTTTTCTTCATGACTATAACGTCGAAGCACCAGTCGATGTATTCCTGAAGAGTTTCCAAATTTTCTTCACTGTCCTCGCTGCTCATTCAGTTTTTCCGCCAAGTCTCCAGCGTCTGACGTCACCTACAGCATTTCCGGTGCGTTATTCACACGCGTGAGATTTACTGAGTCTGTCACTGTTGTTTGTGCTTATGGGCCAAACGGCAGTGCGGAGTACCTGGCCTTCTTGGGGTCCTTGGGAGGAGTGCTGGAAGGTGCTCCGACTGGGGACTCGGTCGTTCTACTGGGGGACTTCAATGCCCACGTGGGTAACGACAGTGATACCTGGAGAGGCGTGATTGGGAGGAGCGGCCTCCCCAATCTGAATCGGAGTGGTGTTCTGCTGTTGGATTTCTGTGCTAGTCACAGTTTGTCCATAATGAATACCATGTTTGAGCATAAGGGTGTCCATCAGTGCACATGGCATCAGGACACCCTAGGCCGGAGGTCGATGATCGACTTCGTGGTCGTTTCATCTGACCTCCGCCCGTACGTCTTGGACACTCAGGTGAAGAGAGGGGCAGAGCTGTCAACCGATCACCACCTGATGGTGAGTTGGATCCGCTGGCAGAGGAGGAGGCCGGACAGACCCGGCAGGCCCAAACGTATTGTGAGGGTCTGCTGGGAACGTCTGGCTGAACCGTGTGTCAGAGGGATTTTCAACTCCCACATCCGGGAGAGCTTTGACCAGATCCCGAGGGAGGCTGGAGATATTGAGTCCGAGTGGACCATGTTCTCTGCCTCCATTGTAGACGCGGCCGTTAGGAGCTGTGGCTGTAAGGCCTCCGGTGCCTGTCATGGTGGCAATCCAAGAACCCGGAAGTAAGGGATGCCGTCAAGCTAAAGAAGGAGTCCTAGTGAGCCTGGTTGGCTTGTGGGACTCCCGAGGCAGCTGACGGGTACCGACAGGCCAAGCGTGCTGCAGCCCGGGTGGTCGCGGAAGCAAAAACTCGGGCCTGGGAAGAGTTCGGGGAGACCATGGAAGAGGACTATCGGTCGGCCTCAAAGAGATTCTGGCAAACCGTCCGGCGCCTCAGGAAGGGGAAGTAGTACTTCACCAACACTGTTTATAGTGGAGGTGGGGAGCTGTTGACCTCGACTGGGGATGTTATCGGATGGTGGAAGGAATATTTTGAGGATCTCCTCAATCCCACTGACACGCCTTCATAGAGGAAGCAGAGATGGAGGACTCAGGGGTTGACTCGTCCATTACCCAAGCTGAAGTCACTGAGGTAGTTTGCAAGCTCCGCAGTGGCAGGGCATCGGGGGTGGATGAGATCTGCCCTGAGTACCTCAAGTCCCTGGATGTGGTGGGGCTGTCTTGGCTGACACACCTTTGTAACATCGCGTGGAGGTCGGGGACAGTGCCTTTGGACTGGGCAAAAGGGGTGGTGGTCCCCCTTTTTAAGAAGGGGGACCAGAGGGTGTGTTACAACTATAGGGGGATCACACTCCTCAGCCTCCCCAGAAAAGTCTATGCCAGGGTACTGGAGAGGAGAATCCAGCCGATGGTAGAACCTCGGATTCAGGAGGAACAATGCGGTTTTCGTCCGGGCCGTGGAACACTGGACCAGCTCTACACCCTGATGCTGTCACATATAATAATAATAATAATAATAATTCATTACATTTATATAGTGCTTTTCTGCTTTTCTAAGCACTCAAAGCGCTCTACATTGTGAGGGGGGTATCTCCTCGTCCACCACCAGTGTGCAGCATCCACCTGGATGATGCGACGGCAGCCATAGTGCGCCAGACCGCTCACCACACACCAGCTTATTGGTGGAGAGGAGACAGAGTGATGAAGCCAATCAGTGTATGGGGATGATTAGGAGGCCATGATGGTCAGAGGCCAATGGGCAAATTTGGCCAGGATGCCGAGGGCACACCTCTACTCTTTTCGAAAGACATCCTGGGATTTTTAATGACCACAGAGAGTCAGGACCTCGGTTTAACGTCTCATCCGAAGGACGGTGCTTGTTGACAGTATAGTGTCCCCGTCACTATACTGGGGCGTTAGGACCCACACAGACCACAGGGTGAGCACCCCCTGCTGGCCTCACTAACACCTCTTCCAGCAGCAACCTAGTTTTCCCAGGAGGTCTCCCATCCAGGTACTGACCAGGCTTAGCCCTGCTTAGCTTCAGTGGGCAACCAGTCTTGGGCTGCAGGGTGATATGGCTGCCGACATTTGTCACAGTTTACTTTATTTTGCTATCCTCACTTACATAAATGAAATATAGTGTCCTGCACCCACTAGTAAAAAAATATAAAAAAAATATCTGCTGTCTGAATAATGTTTGGTTTGACTGTGTGTTTTGTGTGAGGAGTGTGTGGGTGTGTACCTAAGCCTCCTGCGTGAGCGTCTATGAGCGAAGCACCTACAGCAGTGCCCTGAATCAAACCCAGATCTGCAGCTGCCGCTGCGGTCAGACCTCGACCCACTGGAACCCCTGGACAACACACCTGCTGGCCTTCAACACAACACTTCATCAGCATCATCAGCATCAGCATCAGCATCATCATCATCAGCATCAGCATCATCAGCATCATCAGCAACAGCATCATCATCATCATCAGCATCATCATCATCAGCATCATCATCATCAGCAACAGCATCATCATCATCATCATCATCAGCAACAGCATCATCAGCATCAGCATCAGCAGCAGCATCATCATCATCAGCAGCAGCATCATCAGCAGCATCATCATCATCAGCATCATCAGCAGAACCAGATCAACATACGCTCAGCAGGACTCGCTCATACCTATTCTGGAGTAACTGTTCTCCATCAGGTCCTCCAGACCGATAGCGCTCCAGAACGAGTCGTCCCACCCATCAGATGGAGAATACATCCACTTACACACCAGAGTACATAAAGACCTGCGTCAGGAGACACCGCTGCAGTTTAGCTGCTCCATATCCACAATCATCTTCACATCTACACATGACTTTCACTGGGCTTTGTTTGGTCATTAAAGGAAACGTTCAGCTAAAAATGAAAACGTCCTCAGGTCATCTCAGATCAGGACGAGTTTGTTTCTTCATCAGATTTGTAGAAATGTGTCTCTGCATCAGTGTCTCAGCAATGGATGCTCTGCAGTGAATGGGTGCCGTCAGAATGAGAGTCTGATAAAAACATCACAATAATCCACAAGTAATCTACACCACTCCAGTCCATCAGTTAACATCTGGAGAAGACAAAAGCTGAAACAAATCCAGCATGAAGATGTTTTTAACTCAAATACCATAGAGTCCATAATCCATAATAACTCTTCCTCCAGTGAAAAAGTCCATCTGTTGTCTCTCACATCAAAATCCAGCCACATATTTGTTTAGAGCTGTTTTGGCTTGTAAACGATTCTCTCCTGATTCACACCAGAACACTTTTTCACTGGAGGAAGCGTTATTATGGATTATGGACTCATATTTGAGTTAAAAACATCTTAATGCTGGATTTGTTTCATCTTTTGTCTTCTCCAGATGTTAACTGATGGACTGGAGTGGTGTGTATTATTGTGATGTTTTTATCAGACTCTCATTCTGACGGCACCCATTCACTGCAGAGCATCCATTGCTGAGACACTGATGCAGAGACACATTTCAACAAACCTGATGAAGAAACAAACTCATCCTGATCTTCAATGGACTTTCTGCAAATGCTCATTTTTAGTGAACTATTCCTAAAGATTGGGTTTCAGTTTCCTGAAGACTGTGCCATTAGAATCGTTTTGTGATCTGATTCTGACTTTTTCTCGCAATTGTGAGTTTATATCATGCAATTCTAACTTTTTTGTTATCAGAATTGTGAGATATAAACTCACAATTGCGAGAAAAAGTGAGTGGCGGAAACGGGCTTCCATAGATTTCAGCGGAGCTACAATTAATATTAATACATAATAATATCTCTACATAACTACATGCAACTTTGTAAAGAAATACATTTCATCATTTGCAAGTCACTTTGTATAAAAGCATCAGCTAGATGCATAAATATTGGGAAAAATATTGATCATCACTTTTTTTGTAGCTAGATATTATTCCCTGCCGCTGGTTTATTGCAGATGATTCTCTACAGCGATCTGAATGAAAGCTCACCTGCACAAACAGCCTGTCGCTCTCCAGGACAGAAAGTCTGGAAGGTCAAAGAAGTGCGCCGCGTCTCTCCAGCAGGTTTCCCTCAGATTCTAAAGACAGAGTGAAAAGCCAAGCATTGAAGCATGAGATGGTTTAGTGTGTGCGGCGCTCGCTCTCCTCCTCACCTCTTTGAGCCACAGGAGTTTGGGCGGCTGCATCTCGGGAGACATCACGCCGCCGACCCCCCGGAGCGCTCGGTGTTTGGAGGCTGTGATCCGAGAGGCTTGCTCCGCAGCGCGGTGGTCCATCCACATCACCACGTTCCTCTCCCGGACCCCTGCGGACAGACCGGTGTGTGACGATCACCTGTGGACTAATGCTGGGTGGCATTTGAGTCTGATTCTAATCGATTCCAATGTGATAAGTTAAACATTTAGATATCAGACACCTTTATTCTGTGTCTCTTTACGCAAAACATCTGAATCTCTCGAATGAATGAATCAGTGCTTTTGAATGAATCTCTCAAATTAATGAATCAGTGCTTTTGAATGAATCTCTCGAATGAATGAATCAGTGCTTTTGAATGAATCTCAAATTGAATGAATCAGTGCTTTTGAATGAATCTCTCGAATGAATGAATCTCTTTTGAATGAATCTCTCGAACGAATGAATCAAAGACAAATAGATTTTAACAAGCGCACACAGGAATCGATAGGAACTTTAGGGTCTCTTAATTAGTTGTTAATTAGCATGCATATTAATAGAATATTAGCCATTTATTAGTAATAATTAAGCACAGTTTAATGCCTTATTCTACATCCCTTATCCTAAACTTAACAACTACCTTACTAACTATTAATAAGCAGCAAATTAGGAGTTTATTGAGGGAAAAGTCGTAGTTAATAGTGAATAAGTGTTACCAATTTTACAACAAGTATCTGATTCCTGACCTTAAGTATCTGGAATTGTGATTGATGTTTGATGCACATCCCTGCTGTGGACCGGTGAGACGCACCTGTGTGATTGACAGCCACAGGCTGGAAGAGCTGGTCCAGAGCCACCAGAGAGCAGGTGGCATCAAACCCGATCCCTCGAACACACTCCACATCCACACCCTGAGTCACACGCTACAACACAACCAGTGAGGATTACGCTTCGTTATGATCTGAGCACAGATGTGTGGGCTCCAGCATGACAGTGATGCAGCTCATCTCCGCTCACCTTCACTGTGCTGCAGCATTTGCTCCAGATGTCCTCTGATGATTGCTCATAATGATCAGCACACGGCTCCCAAATCTCAATGCTCTCCTCTGCTGTGTGCTTGATGTGACCGTCCTGTGTGACCAGAGCCGCTCGCACACTGGCCGTGCCCACGTCCACACCGATATAATACCTGCTCATGCCAGCGGAGACCTGTGACACACACACACACACACAGAGAGAGAGAGAGAGTGAGTGAGACACACACACACACACACACACACACACACGCAGAGAGAGAGAGAGAGAGAGAGAGAGAGAGAGAGACACACACACAAACACACACGCAGAGAGAGAGAGAGAGAGAGAGAGACACACACACAGACTGAGAGAGACAGAGTGAGTGAGACACACACACACACACACACACACACAGACACACACAGACACACACACACACAGAGAGAGAGTGAGTGAGACACACACACACACACACACAGAGAGAGAGAGTGAGACACACACACACTGACCGTCCTGTGTGACCAGAGCAGCGCTCAGCGCTAAAGTTAAATGCTGAGTGTGAAATAATAAGCACACTGGCACGTGCTTGGAAAATATGTAAATACCACGTCCATCGGTTCACGTGTTTGAACGAGTATGAGCAGAAGTAACCTGCTCTGTCTTCTCTGTCGGTACACTGCTCAGTGCCAGCAGTGGAGACAAGAGATATAAGATTTGTTGTGCAATAAAAATGACGACACACACACACACACACAGAGACGGTGGAGAGAGAGAGTGAGTGAGACACACACACACACACACGCAGAGGTTGAAGGGGGGGGGAGAGTGAGAGAGAGAGAGAGAGACTAAGGACAGAGATGTCCTGTGGTCTGAGAGAGACAGAGACACACACACAAACACACACAGAGTGGGAGTGCAGAGAGAGATGGCTGTGGTTGTTAGACTATTATACAAGCTGAGACACATTTCTTTGTTACACTTAAGATATATAAGAGAGAGTTACTCAGTGAGACTCTTAAACATTTTGAAACTTGTAAAGCAGGCAGTTACACACTCTGACTTACCGTCAGCACTTTCAGAATCATCACAATAATACTGTTTTTGAAATCAAATCTTTGCATATCTGTTACAGGAGACACTGACATCTAACAATGGCTTTGGGGGGGGGGGCTGCTTAAAAAATAAAGCATATACATAAACCCATATAGAAAATAAAACAGTTATTGAATAAGCATGTGTCCTATTCTGTATCCTGAAACATTGTTGTCTCATATCTTAGAGCAGTCGATGCAGTTTGGATAAGAAATCAATCAAATCTGTGTGTGTGTGTGAAAATATTCAGATGTAACTCCCTTTGTAATCTTTAACATTTTCATAAGCAACTGTAATTAAATGTAACCGATTACAGATAAATTTATTTTGTAATTAAATTGGTTCCGTTACATGTAACTAGTTACTCTCCAAAACTGGTCATAATGTAGGAAATACACACACACTCTCTCTCTCTCTCTCTCTCACACACACACACACACACAGTAACTACTCACACTCTCTCTCTCTCTCTCTCTCACACACACACACACACACACACACATTCTCTCTCTCTCTCTCACACAGGACACAACACACACACCACACTAGACCACACACACTTTCTCTCTCTCTCTCTCTACACACACATAATCACACACACACACACACACACATCACACAGACACACACACACACACACACACACACACTTGTTACTGTTTTTTGGTTTACGGGGACTCTCCATAGGCGTAATGGTTTTTAATACTGTACACCATCCATAAAACAGCTTATGTGCTGATGCCTGCCCTACACCAACCCTACACCTCACGACTCGCACACTGTGATGCCCTCACAGGCAGACTAGTGTGCATTTATAGATTTTCAAAAACAACACCATCTTCAGCAGTATGTTTTTTAAGCAAACTTTTGAATTACGGGAGACATAGGCAGTGTCCTCAGTGTTTGTAAAACTTCTGACTGCGATACAATGTGGATTTTTCACATTTATGTGATACACATACAACTTCTGTGCGGCGTCTGTAACTAATACTGTTGCCCCAATATTACTTTTGTAACAAATTTGTGTCCTCACACACACACACACACACACAGACACACACACACAGAGACACACACACAGACACACACACACACACACACACACAGACACACACAGAGACACACACACAGACACACACACAGACACACACACACAACACACACACAGACACACACAGAGACACACACACAGACACATAAACCACATAAACCCGCACACACACACACACACACACACACACACACACACACACACAGACACAGACACACAGACACAGACACAGACACACACACACACACACACACACACACACACACAGAGACACACACACACACACACACACACACACACACACACACACACACTCACTCACACACACACACACACACACACACACACACACACACACATAGAGACACACACACACTCACACTCACACACACACACACACACACACACACACACACACACAGCATGAATACTCCTGCACAGAAACATCACTGCAATGTAATAACGCACATCTCATTAAAAAAGCTGCATTTGTAATAAATGGGTCAATTCATTATCTATTACTGCAATGTGAACAAATTTAATTCTCATTACTGTAACAAATGAAACTGAGATATTACTGTAAGTGTTCAGTGTTGTTATTCCCTTCATGTGGAGAATCAGTGTATTCTCAGCAGAACTGTACCTGCTCTGAAGAGTCTGTCTGGAGGAATAACAGCAGCTCATCTGCTTCAGCTGGACTTTACTCTGGAGTTTACTCCAGTAAACACAGTAAACAGCTCACGTGCTCTTCGGATGTTACGGCGCTCCAGCGAGACCAAAAAGAGCGAGACACAACTACTGATCTATAATAGACACACCCTGCGTCCCAATGTGCATACTATCCACCCATCTGCCCTAAATAGTATTGTAAATTACTAATATCACATAGAATGTAGGATGGATAGTGTGCACATTGGGACGCAGGCAGTGTTGCCAGAGCAATTTTGTTGCTAAATTAAAAAAAAAAAAGTTGTGCAACTTTTTTCTTCCAAAAGCACATAGCAACAAATGTAGCAATTTTTAAAATTTATTTGCCAACTTTTAGCAACTTTTGATAAGTGACACAATAAAAAGACAATTTTCCACCGAAATACACAAAAAGAGGACACCAAAGATACCGAGTACACACATCACATGAACTGAGTTAACTGCAATTGTTCAATTTAATAATACTAATAATTGATTTATGATACACGTTGTTAGTAGCTTGTACCTGTGATTGTTGATCAGTTAGTACACTGCAAGAAAAATGGAAAATATTTTCCAGGACATTATCTATTATAACCCTGTAACCTGAAAACACAATGCTTAATTTAAAATGCAGGTAAAAAAACAATACAGAAAATTATTTCATATTAACATAGTAGATTATGTGCCCTATACTAACTACTAATAGACTGCTTAAAGCATAATTGTTGAGAATGTGAAGTATTACTAGTTTACTAGCCATATATATTTTTTTTAAATTGTAATCATTCAAAAATGTGTAAGTGTGCAATAATTCAATGTATTTAAAAATAGTTATTCATATTTTAATATTATAACGCATATTATTTTACAAACAAATCTAAACTAACATAAAGTATATAATTTCGCTGAGATTTGATGACACAATTTCAACACTTTTACTGTCATACAGTTATAAATTAAATTACAAATAACTGTAGTATATCAAAAAAGCATTTGGTTTTCTTCTCTTAGACTTTTTCCATTTTCCAAAAAAATAATAATTCAAATTTATGATGATGCATAGGCTTATTTTTTCACTTTACAGTATAAACCAAAGCAAACAAAAATACACTACGCTTACATTAAGATATGACACTAACACAATAATACACATTTCTAATGTGTAAATATGCATGTCTCAACTCAACACTGTGTTTGTTAATGTTCAACCCCAGCTCATGTGCATCAGGTTGCTTATTAGTGATTCTCTAAAAACAGTGGTTATTAAAGGAATATGTGATCACTTTAGTGCACAATATTCCCAGAGGATACTGTGTGTAGTTCAGAAGTTGACCTCTAAGCCTCACATATGTGACCCTGGAGCACAAAACCAGACATAAGGGTCCTTGAGATTTATGCATCATCTGAAAGCTGAATAAATAATCTTTCCATTGATGTATGGTTTGTTATGATAGGACAATATTTGTAAATCTGGAATCTGAGGGTGCAAAAAAATCTAAATATTGAGAAAATCACCTTTAAAGTTGTTCAAATGAAGTTCTTAGCAATGCATATTACTAATCAAAAATTAAGTTTTGATATATTTATGGTAGGAAATTTACAAAATATCTTCATGGAACATGATCTTAATATCCTAATGATTTTTGGCATAAAAGAAAAATGTATAATTTTGAGCCATACAATGTATTGTTGTCTATTGCTACAAATATACCTGTGTTACTGATGACTGCTTTTGTGCTGCAGGGACACATATTTCCAGTTATGAATTATACTACTGGCCTGTATATGAGATCCTAATTAGTCTCAGCGTTATCCCTGAAAGCCTGTGTTAATGCTGAAAGTGATGATATAATACAAACTTTGAAACAGCTGAAAGTGATGATATAAGATTTATATTTATAATACTTAAGAAAACAATACACAAATATTTCAGATATTGATTTAATTTATTTTTACTTCGTCTTCATCTCTCCTCTAAAGTCAATGCGATGCATCAATTAACACAGAAATAAAGAGAACAGACCTGATAATACAGCAGAATATAAAAACGGCTCTGATAACTACAGCAGACACCAGACACGGCTCTGATTACAGCAGACACGCTCTTTACAGCAGACACAGACACGGCTCTGATACAGCAGACACGGCTTATATACAGCAGACACGGCTTATAATACAGCAGACACGGCTCTTAATGAAAACTGATAATACAGCAGACACCACACACAGCTCAAATACAGCAGACACCAGACACGGCTCTTAACTACACAACACGGCTCGATAACTACAGCAGACACAGACACGGCTCTTAACTACAGCAGACAGCTGTACAGCAGACACGGCTTTAAAGAAACGGCTCTGTAATACAGCAGACACCACACACAGCTCTGATAACTACAGCAGAAGCTCTGATAACTACAGCAGACACCAGACACGGCTCTGATAACTACAGCAGAGCTCTGATAACTACAGCAGACACGGCTCTGATAACTACAGCAGACAGTCTGTAACTACAGCAGACACAGACACGGCTCTGATAACTACAGCAGACACCACACACAGCTCTGATAATACAGCAGACACAGCTCTGATAATACAGCAGACACAGCTCTGATAACTACAGCAGACACGGCTCTGATAACTACAGCAGACACAGACACGGCTCTGATAACTACAGCAGACACGGCTCTGATAACTACAGCAGACACGGCTCTGATAACTACAGCAGACACGGCTCTGATAACTACAGCAGACACCACACACAGCTCTGATAACTACAGCAGACACAGCTCTGATAACTACAGCAGACACCACACACAGCTCTGACCAGCAGATAACTACCCTCTTTGCTGGCCATGCTGGCATGTGGTCCTGACACGGCTCTGATAACTACAGCAGACACAGCTGCCAGAGCCGGGTGATAACATGTTCAGAGCGTACATGCTGTGAGAGCATCACCCTCCGCTGATAACTGCCACAGACACAGACACCAGACACCACACACAGCTCTGATAACTACAGCAGACACGGCTCTGATAACTACAGCAGACACCAGACACGGCTCTGATAACTACAGCAGACACCAGACACGGCTCTGATAACTACAGCAGACACCAGACACGGCTCTGATAACTACAGCAGACACGGCTCTGATAACTACAGCAGACACCAGACACGGCTCTGATAACTACAGCAGACACCAGACACGGCTCTGATAACTACAGACACCAGACACGACACAGCTCTGATAACTACAGCAGACACCAGACACAGCTCTGATAACTACAGCAGACACCAGACACAGCTCTGATAACTACAGCAGACACCAGACAGACACGGCTCTGATAACTACAGCAGACCACACACAGCTCTGATAACTACAGCAGACACCACACAGCTCTGATAACTACAGCAGACACGGCTCTGATAACTACAGCAGACACAGACACAGCTCTGTTAACTACAGCAGACACCAGACACGGCTCTGATAACTACAGCAGACACCAGACACAGCTCTGATAACTACAGCAGACACCAGACACGGCTCTGATAACTACAGCAGACACGGCTCTGATAACTACAGCAGACACGGCTCTGATAACTACAGCAGACACAGACACAGCTCTGATAACTACAGCAGACCACACACAGCTCTGTTAACTACAGCAGACCAACAAGGCTGAACACATCTCTATAGGAGTCTAGATCTGTGACCACAAAAGCCGTCTGGAGCCAGCCATGGAAAGTCATCGCTGGGATTGTAACCTGACTGAAGGCAACTAAAACCATTCAAAAACACTACAACAAACATGTGTTACTTTAAAATAAATATGAACTAAAAAGATAAGAAAACACCTTAAATGCATTTCATTTCAGGAAACGTATTTTCATTTAGTTTAACTTTCTAAAAAAGTACTAAAAACTGAAATAAAAAGTAATAAAACCATATAGACATGGGTAGTTGAATAAAAATTGAACTGTGTCTTATGGTCTGACAGCAAAAATTTAGAAAAAAACATACAAATAATGTATTTTTTTACATTTTTCCGTCACAACATAGGACACATTGATACGTCAACTACTCATATATATAAAAAAAAATTATTAAAATACCAAATACACAACAAAATTACTAAAACTTTAAAACTAAATTGAAACCAGAAAATAGAAGTATTTTTCCACATTATTAACCACCCTGCACTCTGTTGTTGTTTTCTATCTAATCACAGACAGTAGCTATGTTTCCATCCACCTATTTTTATGCACATTTTGGAATATCGCATTAAAAAAAATTAAATAAAAATAAAAACACGCTGGATGGAAATGCCAAGATGCTCATAAATGCAAAAAATGTGCATTAAAAAAAAACTTATGCACACAACTGAGTAGAATAAACTTTTTATCGGATAAGATAAATGCACGTAAACTATGATGGAAACACAATTACTGAATAAATTCCTCCATGTGCATCAAAACAAGTCATGTGAGTTTGTGCTATGAGACGGGATAGCCTGACTAACCAGCGGATCGATCTCGTTCACAGCGTCTGGAACGCCGGAGTCAAAGTATTTCTGTATAATTGTGTTAAACGACTGCGTTCACAAACAGCAGCATCCGCCTCCGAAAGCACTGACCGCATTTATTGTGTTTCTTCAGCTCGCTCTGAGACGCAAGTTATTTATTATATATGACAATTATTATATTCAGCATCTTCTCCTACTTTTCTTACTGATATTTAGTGCCGGTTTTCTCTTTGACTCGTTAGATGGAAACACAAATGTATTATCTGATATTTGAGTTTAGCTCATAAGTGAAGTTCTGATCTTTGGGTGAGTGTGTGCTGATCTGCAGACGCACCTGTAGCGCCTCCAGCAGGTCGAAGACCCCGACGGGACGCAGCGGTGGAGGGACACGGTCACCCGAACACGCCAGCAGGAGCGCTGCTTGCTGCTCCGCATCGTCCGACAGAACCTGAGGAGGAGGACCGGCGGGGAGAGACGCGCTCGCAGGAGGACTGCAACACACACACACACACACATCAATCACTGAGCAGTCCTCAGATCCTCTCATTCATTAGCAGAGCAGTTCATCTGTGCGCCACACTAAACTAAACAGAACACATTAGGGCTGTCAAAAAAAAAATTTGAATTTCGATTATTCGTCGAATTTAAAATAAAAATCCACATTCGAAAGCAAAAACACTGCATTCGAATTTCAGATGTGCGTCAGGCAGATTATCAGTGGAGCACGAGATGTGATGACGATGTAGGTGTCGTTGCATTTTAATGCTTTTTTTATCCTCTCCAGTTAAACCCACTGCATGCAGCGCTGCTCGTTCAAAATATTACAGAAAAACAGAACATCGATGCTGTTTACAGCAAAACCGAACCCAAGCCGCTCACACAGAACACATTTATATCACATTTTCTATAGAGACGTCTATCAGCGTTGCACTCACATCTCACACAAGAGACATGTTTAGAAAGCAGGTAAAATTAATGCAAGTTCAACTTTTAGACTCGAGACTTTATGACGGTTATACAGCATCCCACTGCATCATGTTTTTAAATGAAAAAAAGTACTCTTTGTGATATAGTATTAAACTAAACATACGTACATGACGCTTTTTGTTTCTAATTGTCTAAGCTACGTAATTAAGTATATGGTTTATAAGCTACGTAATTAAGTATATGGTTTAAACATAAACATTATGCACTTTTTTTCAAAGATAGTCGTGTTATTGTACTGCTTTGAATAAACGTGCATTAGTAATATTTTGCTCGATGCGCCCTCAGGAGAGAAACACAAGCTTTTATTCCCCCTAACAGAAATTATGCTTTTTAAATTCTGATTTTGATAATATTTTAGTACAAAATTCGAATTTAGTTTTTCAGCCCTATAACACAGAGTGGAGACGTGCCACTGAGTGATGCTGAGGTACGCCGGCAGACTGTTCTTCAGGTACGGCCGCGGCGTCACGTCACTGCCGAACGCATACTGGAAGTGACCATCACGCAGACGATAGGCTTTCCTCCGCGACACCAGAGCCGTGAGGATCTCCTTCAGATGCACCTGAGAAACAGAGAACACATTACATTACTCTCAATTACATTCTATTACGCTGATCAAGATGAAGCCATTATTGTGCCCCCGGTCAGAGCTACTCTCATAAAACCACACAATTTCTGCCCCTTGTTTTAATTCTGCTGAGGATCTGAAAACACTGAGAATCACGTAAGTTGAATACAGAGATCTCTGTTGAGATATTCAGTCTTTTGCACAGTTTTGCTGCCATCAAACCTCCTGTAATAACTCCAGACATGATCTCCACTGTGTTGTCCAACACTGAGGATCTGTGCCACAATACAAAGGCTTTTTGTTTTTTTTTAAAGGCAGGGTAAGCGATTTTTCAAAACCGCTTTAGAAAACTGAGTCGGGGCCGAGTACCAAAACAAACTTGTAGCCAATCATAATTAAGGGGCGTGTCTACTCGTGATGTGAGGTGAGCGTTCAGTGCACAGCCGAGCCGAGCCACAGAAAGACAGAGATGGCGGATAAAAAAACAAAAGCGGAAAACGTCTGCAGAACAATAAAGCAAGTCCCTAATATGGGATCAGCTGTCCAGCGCTGGAGAGAACTCAAGGAGCGGAAGGCCTGCGATCGGACGCCGAGGTTGCTGTGTTTCTTCTCGATAGGTGAGTAACACCGTGTCTAACAGCTAAAGTCTGCCTACACCAGACGCGTGTATTTCAGCCGAGAACGTAGTTGTTTAAAACTCAAATCTGCGGTTTATTTATAAAAACAGCGGCTATTTGAAAATGTGCTTCGTTGATTTCGTAGCCGTGAGCTCCAGGCGATCACCGGGCGCTCGTGCTCATGTATCCCAAAGAGAGGAGCATAACCTCGGCTAGTCCTTCTGACATCTGCCGCTGGCTCTGATGTCTCTGTAGTGGATAAACATAAGATATCATTCGTTTTGGGTAAATCTAACAGGTAATCTTTGGTCTTTATTCTATTAATATGTTAAAATGAAAATGAAAACAGGCAATGCTTGATATAATATTTTGTTTCGTTGTAATATATGTACGTTCCCTGAACTACATTTCTGCGGCTATTAATATGTTAACATGAAAAGAGGCAGTGGTGTTTGATATATTTGGTCTGTAAATACAGTGAAGAAGATCGCAGCAGCCGAGGCGAGCTGATGTTATCAAGTACGCTGCTCTTTGCAGAATTACCGGACTTGTGTCGTTTCGTCCGAGTCTAACTCGTGAAGTCCGAACTACCGAGGATGCAAGTCCGAAATTTGCGTACTTGGTATTGAGAAACGCGCGCAGACCTAACGTTAAGTCACCAGACTATTTGCCTAATCTTCTCTGTACTTTAGACCGCGATGGAAACACAGACAGCAACAGGTCTGGGGGGAGAAAGTTCCTGGGGCATACTGTTCAGGGTAACTTCGGAGGAAAAGCGGCTTATGTTTCACAGAACTAATCTTTGCCTGGGTTGCGTATGCTACGTATGTGTGGGGCGGATCTATCAAAATAGGGGCGAGACTCTTTTGGGGGAGGGGCGTGTTTGTTTTGGTGATTTCAAATATCAACATTGGCTTCCAGAAATCGCTTACCCTGCCTTTATTAGAAATACATGAATATAATTTATGAATTAATATTTGGAATGTCATCGTTTTTGCTTTTGAGTTTCAGCAGGTTTCATAATGTAGAGTTAATATTTATGATAACATCATGAATCAGGAAAGTAGATGAGATCAAATAAAGCAGTCGACATTCTCCTGATTTGTACTTACAGGTGACAACAATCATGATCAGCAATCGTTATAATGATTATAATTTTGATCAAAATAATGGTTGCACTTTATTTTACAGTACGTGAACTTAGTGTACCTATCTCAGAAAGTACTGGTAATATAAGGTAACTACATGGGGTAGGTTTAGTACCTAGTTATTATCTAGTAATTGTAATTACTATAATCAGTACATAGTATGTACATGAGTAACAGGACTGTAAAATAAAGTGCTACCAAAATAATTTTGATTGACACGCACTCACACTCACTCTCTCACACACACACACACACTCACTTTCTCTCACTCTCAAACACACACACAGGCTGTGTTCGAAATGCCATACTATCATACTACTCTTACTATTTCTGCAGCATGCAGTATGTATGCTGCGCATAGTATGCAAATGTTCTGTATGCATGAAATACCCAGATGACCTACTATTTTTGCCAGAATCTGCTAAATATAACTCAAGTACACTGAAATCAGTACAGAAGCTGTGTTCGGAACGGCATACTATCATACAACTCCTACTATACTGCAGTATGCTGTGTGTATACTGTGAATAGTATGTGAATTTTCTGTATGCATGGAATGCCCGGATTACCTGCTACATTTGATGTATGCATCTGAGGACGCTGCGTGGGATACTGTTTCCCAGAATGCAACGCGCTCCATGTGACCTTTCATCTTCAAACGCGTGAGTGAACTGGAGGCGGGGAATAGTAGTTATAAATGTTACACTTGTATATGTACGTATATACATGTAAACTACAAACTATTGCTGTGCATCTAAAAACGATATCATTTGTAGGACATAAATTGTACTTTAATCTCTACGGCACTTTTCCGATCAAGTCAGATGACGTCATCTTTATCTCTGAAGTGGATCAAAAAAGTTCATCAAAGTTGTCCTACAAGAACGCATTTTGGTTTTAGGGCAACTTTGACGAAAGGTTTTGATCCACTTCAAATGTTGACTACTGTACATTGTTTCAAAGATATTAAATAATGTTTATATATTACATTGCAGTAATATAATATATAAATAAAATTAATATTTCAGTTATGCAAGCAGAGTTAAATCCCGCTGTCAAGCAGCTCTAAAAAGAAACTCATAGATGAAATAGACCAATTTGTTGTCAGAGGCTACATTAACTGCGCTCACCAACGCCTGTCTGTGATAAACAGCTCTGCAGAAGACACGTGTGTTTCTGAATCAGTGGAGCAGTGAGTAAACACATGAGATGTGAGCTGCTGATGAGAGCGATACGAGTCGATTCCACCTTTTGTCAAACTCGTGCTTCTTTTCCCGTCACATACCAGATCAGAAAGACATTTATTTTCAATAAAAAAAAAAAAGTAAATATTTGAAAAGTGGAAACTAAAATAGCAGCATTTTCTTGAGCAACAGGTGTGCAAATAGTAGTTAGGTGGCAGATGTTTGTACTTCAGTACATTATAAAACAGTATGCAATAACATATTGAGTGTAAATTATCATACATTTTATTTGATGAACGCCACTTTATTGGGACAAAATCCTACAACTAAGCACACCTGTTGCTCAAGAAAATGCTGCTATTTTAGTGTAAACAGAATTTATCATTATTTGCACTTAGTGTAACTAGAATATATCACTCTTTCCAATTAGTGTAACTGACAAAAATATAATTGCTCAGTTAAAGACCGCTCATTCAGTTCAGTCCAATAGCCTATGTAAAGTTCTTCAGTTATGAAATGGGTTTAATTGGGCAATATAGCACTGTTTACTAATATGAAGCCTTATTAACAAGCCTTTGTAAAACAGCACATTTGTTTGTAAGGTAACAACCTTGACAGCTGTGCTGAATTAATGTTTGTGTTTGTCATGTGACAAATAAGCATACTACTCTGAAACATTTGTTGTATATTGCATACTGTTTCACACACTATTCTTTAAAAAATAGTAGGCAGTATGCACTGTGTGCTGGGCAGTAAGCAAGTATGCCATTTCGAACACAGCCACAGTCTCACACACACACTCTCTCACACACTCACTCTCTCACATCTCACTTTCTCTCACACTCTTCACTCACACTCTCAACACACACACTCACACTCTTCTCTCACACACACTCACTTTCTCTCACACTCTCAACACACACACTCACTCTTCTCTCACACTCTCACACTCACTCATCACACACACACTCACTTTCTCTCACACTCTCACATACACACACTTTCTCTCACACTCTCACACACACACTCAAACACACACTCACCTCCAGCGCGCAGAACACGGTGCTGACGGCGTCCTCGCTCACGTTGTCGAGGCCCATCTCGAAGGCGGTGACCATCATGCGCGCCTCCATCTGTCCTCTGCTGGGCAGCAGCAGCGTCTGAGCGCTCAGCTTCAGCTCGTCGTCCTCCAGCGCCGCTTCTCGAGGACTGAAGGCCTGCGCCGCCTGCAGGGGGTTCTGCGGCTGGAACCGGTGCTGCAACACACACACACATCAACACATCAACCAGCATTTAATAAATGTGACCCTGGAACACAAAACCAGTCATAAGGGGCAATTTTGTGAAATTGAGATTTATGCATCATCTGAAAGCTGAATAAATAATCTTTCCATTGATGTATGGTTTGTTATGATAGGACAATATTTGTAAATCTGGAATCTGAGGGAGCAAAAAAATCTAAATATTGAGAAAATCATCTTTAAAGTTGTTCAAATGAAGTTCTTAGCAATGCATATTACTAATCAAAAATTAAGTTTTGATATATTTACGGTAGGAAATTTACTAAATATCTTCATGGAACATGATCTTAATATCCTAATGATTTTTGCTATAAAAGAGAAATGTATAATTTTGACCCATACAATGTATTGTTGTCTATTGCTACAAATATACCTGTGTTACTTATGACTGCTTTTGTGCTGCAGGGACACATAATCATGATGTGCGGGGGCAGACAGAACTAACATCGAATTTCTGCCGAACGGAGGGAAACTTCTTTTTGCCTCGGTTGGGTTTGCCAGGTTTGGATGCGGATCCGCCAGTCCACTGCAGCGAGCTGGTGCCCTCTGTACACACACACACACACACACACCTTCATCAACAACAGCACAGATCAGCATCTATAAAGCGTGTCTCAGAGGTGTTTCGGACCTGACGTGGACACGATGATCTGGCAGCGGGTGAGGATGGCCAGCAGAAAGTCATTGTGAACATGGACTGTGGAGGAAAACACACGAGCGCTCAATGAAAGCCTGTCACCTGCGCAGTCAGCATGACGGACAGCACACTACTCAGGGCACGAGGTTACCGTTCTCCTGGACCAGCAGACGCCGCGCCTCCAGGTCGAACTCCTCCTTGCTGATCTTCTGCTTAAACCAGAGTTTGAGATTGGCCCAGTAACTGAGAACAAGACCACAAACACATGAGCTGGTTTATTATATTCATCAGTCTCTACACTATCACAGACGAGGACGAGCATGAATGATATGTGTCCCTGCAGCACAAAAGCAGTCATAAGTAACACAGGTATATTTGTAGCAATAGCCAACAATACATTGTATGAGTCAAAATTATACATTTTTCTTTTATGACAAAAATCATTAGGATATACATCAATGGAAAGATTATTTATTCAGCTTTCAGATGATGTATAAATCTCAAATAAATAAAAATGACACTTAAGACTGGTTTTGTGCTCCAGGGTCACATATGTTTGTTAATATTTTACCAACCATCAAAAAAAAAGACCAGTAAGTAGTGAAATGGCATTTTATTAACCAAACCTTCAACACTCAACGTGAGATTCCCAAACGTTACATTAAAATGTCGTAAAAGTGTTGTTGTTTTTGCAAATTTAAAAAATAACAAGTTAATTAGTAACATCCGGGCAACATCACGTGTAGCTATAAGAGCTACACAAATCAAGAATAGTGGTAGAAGTGCTGTCGATATCTATACAACAAAAACTCTGTACTTTTGGAGCTCAATTAATGTCAGAAAAGCGAATATGAATGCTGTTCAGAGCTGCTTTCAAACATTAAACACACATCTGGAGCCAGTGTTGTGCTAACAGCTAACAGCTAACAGCGTCGGGTTCTCCAGTCGTGTTAAACGCAGTCGTGTCAGTGTATTGTGAAAAGCGCTATACACAAATACACTTGAATGAATGGATAATGATGCAGAGACCGCGGACTGCATGAGAAACACTCACTGTTTGACATTGTCTCCGATCGCATCGGTCAGGTTCTTCTTAGCTATCTCCAGTTCACTCGCGTGAGCCGCCATAGTGACGCCGGAAGCTGCGATGACGCCTTCTTCTTCTGCTTCCTGTAGTTTGGCGGGTTTCAGACCGTCTTAAAGCTGCACACCGCCACCTAGTAAACATATGTGACCCTGGACCACAAAACCACTCATAAGTGTATTTTTTTAAATAAATAATCTTTCCATTGATGTATGGTTTGTTATGATAGGACAATATTTGTAAATCTGGAATCTGAGGGTGCAAAAAAATCTAAATATTGAGAAAATCACCTTTAAAGTTGTTCAAATGAAGTTCTTAGCAATGCATATTACTAATCAAAAATTAAGTTTTGATATATTTACGGTACAAATATCTTCATGGAACATGATCTTAATATCCTAATGATTTTTGGCATAAAAGAAAAATGTATAATTTTGACCCATACAATGTATTGTTGTCTATTGCTACAAATATACCTGTGTTACTGATGACTGCTTTTGTGCTGCAGGGACACATAATCTCTGTTTATATTCTCCTAAACATTTAACAGCTTCCAATTGATTATTTGCTCTATCTAGCACACCTTTAATAGCACATTTCCTTACCGTTTGATAACACTTTAATGTAGAAAAGTAGAAAATACTTTTTCTTTCTTCCCTAAAATTCTTAACAATATTTTAGTGCATTTTCTTCCCAGATAGCATGCATACACAATATATATATATCCCTGCTAATAAAATAGCAGGGAAAATATCCCTGCTAATAAAAACAATAGAAGCCCAATAGAAACCATCAGAGCAATTCCAATGGTTTCCATTAAAATACCATTATAAACCATTAGCTTTTTCAAGTAAAACCATTACAAAATTCATTTTTGTAGTGTGTTTTGGGCATTTTCCCAATAGGATTTAACATCCCACCAATAGAATCCATCACACACCAGTAGACACCATTATAGCTTCCATTAAAACCAATACAATTCACATTATAACCATTAAATCCATTAGATTTTCTATTGTGTTTTGGGCATTTTTAAATCTATTTTATAATTATTGTTGATTGTAATAATTGTTTTGAGAAGGAGTGTTCTGTGGTGCCATGTCTGAAAGTTGTTCGATTCGACATCGATTCAACATACAGATCTTGTTAAAATATCAACGTAATGTTGATTTCTAAGTGTTTCTGTTCTGTTTCTGTTTTTCAGCCGTTCAGCATTAAACGTTGTATCAACGCTGAAACAAGAACTGACGTTTTTTTCAAGGCTGAAGGTCGGTACGTCTCCAAGATGTCTTCAAAAGAGCGCTTCATCTGGAAAGCATGCGTACAAAGATCTGATAAACGTCTTGATGAAGTCATAAGAGTTAATAATGGCTCTGAAAACCTCACTACAGTGTTGGGATTAATTAGCTGTGTCTTATGAGGACATGCCAGCAACGTTTCATGAAAATAGTGGACATGTGAGTCATTTTATTTGCTGCCAGTGTGTACGTCTATTAAAGACTTTCAGAAGTAAAGCCATTTTAATGAACATTGACTGTAGTGAAGTGTGACAGCTAGGCAGAAGTGCTTAGGCTCAAACACTGATATATATAGAAATGATCCAGTTGAGCAATGAGTTCTGTATTAGATCAGTGATCCCTCATCCTCCAGTCCAGCAGGGGGCAGTAACTCCACAGAAGAAGATGAAACATAGGGATGAGGACTGGTTTACTGGTAACTGGATATTTCATTGTGGTGCTTAATGGGTAAACTCTGGTCCACGCTGTAGGTATTGACGGGATTTGTATATCAGCTGCATAAATACTAAGAATATCTTTCGTTTTACCCCAACAGTTCAAATTCACAAAGAAATTACAATTCTGTCACCTTACAAATCCATCAGGAAATATTCCCACCAATTTACAGGCGAAGAAACCACTCGGATACGCTGTGAAACATAAGGAGAAATAAGTCCGGGTCAGAGAAATATCTAGGATATATGATTGCAGAGATGGAGATGAGTATTAAACATTTGATTATAATTCTCCTGCTGATGAAAGTAATAGAAAGACTGGCCTTGAAAATCATAGTGAAAATGAAACATATACATATACTAACATACATTTCTTGGACTTTTTCAGTGGTTTTTGACCACAATGTACGTCAGGAGCCACACTGAAAACCTTTTATGTTGGGACTGAACCATACAAGACCTTAAAAATGTAGATACCTACAGAAACATTTAAAAGCCAAAATCTAAAAGGCAATTAAGATGTATTTTCTACTTCTTGGGTTAAAACCATGCAAACATTGGGGTGGGGGGGGGCAAAGTGCTTTTTTACCATTTGTGAATGGTCACCATTAGCACATAATGAAACAGCATCATTAGATTTGACTAACAGAGCTACCGATCTCTGTGTGAAAATAATATAACGATGCTGCCATCATTCTGAAGTCATTTGATCCTCCTGTAATTTGGCTCTGAATCTCAGGTGAAAATGGTCATTTTGACCCCCCGCTACAAAAACAGTGGATTACTCCATAAACATACATCTGTGACATTTAATATTTTGGCTTTCATCACTATTTATGTATCTTTCTTCAGAAAATATATTGACAAAAATGTAAGCCTGTGAAGTTTCTTGATTTTGCACGGAATGACCCTAAATGCCTTACCAAGATTTAATGAGAATCTTTTGCAAACGGGTCACTTTCTTTAAACGTTATTGCTCTTAGTTTGACTTGTATGTTAATTTTAGACCCGCCGGAAGTGACAACAGGAGCTGAATGAAGCGGAGAAACAGTTGGTCGCTGGAGACGATTGGTTTAATTGCTCACAGATTGCACTGCTTTCAGTGTGGAGAGAGACACACAGTCTCATAAAACAGTTCAGAGTTTGGGAAGAGCTTCTCGCTGACCGTTAGCTGGAAGCGTCCAGTGAAATGATGTTTGCGAATGTTGTGGAACTGTGTTTTCATTGTCAAATCGCTGATCTGTGTTCGTAACGATGAAACTCGTGACCATAGTTAGCTAACAATGCTTTTGGAAACTACATCCAAATACATAAGCATTGGGACACACCTCAGGTATATCATTCAGACCCATCGCCACAGGTGTGTAAAACCAAGCACTAGCCATTTACAAACACTGATGACAAAACAGTGATAATGCAATCAGTCAGTTTGTGAAACTTCATCCCTGCTAGATATTCCATGCTCAGCTGTAAGTGATATTAGCTGAAGCTGAAGCTGAAGATCGTGTAAAATCACAGGACTGAAGATCATGGAGAGTAAAAGTCACCAACGCTCTGCTGATTCCAAGCTTCCACTAGCATTAATATCAGCACAAAAACTGCACAGTGGAGCTTCATGAATGGGTTTCCATAGCCGAGCATCCTCATGAAGCATCACATCAGCAGTACAATGCCAAGCGTGGATGATGGATTGGAGTAAAGCACATAGATACTGGACTCTGGAGCAGCAGAAACCTGTTCTGAGACCGAGCACACAGTCTGAACAACACGAGGTGAGTGAATGATTGTTGGGTGAACAAACCCTTTGATATAAAGACTTTTGACCTGTACAAGAAAACAATATGATGTCTATATATGACCAGCAGCATTACATGTCCCAGATAACACAAATGTTCATCAAATCTGCAGCCTTAAAATGAATCGATAAAACACATCTTAATAATTTCCGTCTTTACTCTTTATTTCTCATATTCTGCCGTTGATGGAAGAAGATGAAGAACATGAACAGACATTCAGTACTAAAACATGATATTTCAGATATTCAGAGACTGTGTGTGTGGTTCATTTCAGTTTCCGAAAATCACCAGTGACTTTATCAACATCAAGTATAAATAACCAGTTATCTGTGTGAAGGTCAGCACATCTGTGCTCCCTGCTGATGAATGATAACCTGTATTACGACAGCCGCTCAGATCTGTTCAGATGAGTTTATAAGAGTCCACAACACAGATCATTAAACCAAGCCTGAGTCTCTGAACACTTATACAGATCCTCCTGTACAACACACGACTGAATCTATGACAGCCGTCATCACTTTATATAAAAACAGCATCGTGACATCAAGAGATACACAGAAGCCTCAGAGAAATACTCATTCACCTTCTGAGCACTGATTCTGATGACAAACATGACTACAGACATCTGAATCTATTTCACATACATAACCTTTATATATATATGATCCTCTCTGTGAAATCCAGGCTAAAGTCTCAAAATCTATTATGAGATAACAAGCATCAAAGTTTGATTATAACCATGAATTTCACTATGATCTCAATCTTTGACATGGTTTTACTCAATATTAAAGATATCAAGATTATATTTTAACAGAATGTTCTTTACCTTATGAACGATGATTTTATGTAGAAAACAGTAAATCACCCAAAAAATGACTTTAGCTGGGTTTTCACAGCGAGGGTCATATATATATATATATATATATATGAATTAAGTATGTATTTATTTATTTATTTTTTGCAGAAAAATATATATATTTTATATATAAAAAAAAAAATATATATATATATATATATATATATATATATATATATATATATATATGTGAATGAAGTATTTTTTTATTTTTTTGCAGAACACGACTTGGCATATGTAATAGAAATTTGCATGTAAAAAAAATAAAAATACTAAATATATAGATATATAAAATGCAATGACATAAATTATAAAGACGTTTTGGGTTTTATGTCATCAGTAGTGAGATACATTACACATAAGATACTAGAAATAATTTAAAAAAGCATTAGTGTCCATAAACATGTATGTTGAGATTTATTTGCGATGAGAGTGTAACGCGTTGAATACACAAATATACACACACTGTACATGTTCTCAGAGACTCCTCCTTCATCACATCCTCTGAGAGCCGATCATGACTTTGGAGACGAAGTTGACGATGGCGCTGGCGGGCTGCTCGGGGTCGTGCTCCGCGAACACATGACACACGTTCTCCAAACCAATCCCTGCTTTCCTCGCCACGAACCCGAAGATCCTGCCGCGGGAGGAAGTAGTTTAGCGAAGGCTAGAGGACGTCTGCTTTAACCCTCTGCTGCTCTTCACTTCTGACCAAAACAACTGACTTTAATCTAATTAATCGCAAATTACATTTGGCTGTGAAAATACCCCTAAAAGATTATTTAAAGCTATTTTGTGTTAAATGAGAAAGTATTAAGTAGACATTACAAATTGTAGCTTTAGAAAGAACGTTAAAATGTATTACATATAATCGTTTACGCTACAACCGCCTAACATAAACTATGGAACATAAAAGAATATAATTTGAGAAACTTTTTTTCATGCATGCAGTGGAAGTCATTGATGACCAAAACAGCTTTGTTACCAACAGTCTTCAAAACACCTTCTATTATGTTCCACAAAAGAAAGTAGCCTAACATCGTGTCCTAACTACACGCAACAAGATTCCAGCGACAAGCAATTTGTGTGTCCACAGAATCAATCAAATATCACAGCCAATCAGAAGCGTGTGTGGGCGGAGCCTCTCTGGAAGCGCACTGCTCTCGCAACGAAATGGATACGTTTATAATCTAATTCATAAATATTAAACCTTTTTAACATCATTAAATGTACATACTGAGTGACTGATAACATCTTTGTTATGGAATACACTCATTGGTTCGCATTGAGGTCACGGTTTGCTATAAGGTCACGCAAAATTATATTTAAACGCATATTAGACACGTTTAACTTTGAATAAAGCACATAATCAGTACCTGAGATTATCTACTGTCATATAGTTTGTATATTGTTCCAGCCGCGAAGTCGCAGAAATAGAAACCGTCTCTAAATTAGAAATTTCGCATGTCGCCGTCGCGGCTAGTTAGGACAAAAACTCTGATTAACATGGAAAAGATACCTTTTATCGCATGTCGCGGCATCGCGTGTAGTTAGGACACGGTGTAAGTCATTCAGGTTTGAGTAAATGATGACATACTTTAATATTTTTGGGTGAACTATCCCTTTAAAGTCCCCCCCCCCCTTTTTTTTTGAGGTGTGTCTCTAATTATGAATCTAAAACTGCCAGCAGGTGGCGGTAAATGTCTTCATTCGATTCGAATGGCTGATTCATTCAGGAATTCAGTAAACGACTCTCTTTATGAATGGGCTTTGAATCATTGATTCACATGATTCGTTCAAAACACAGATTCATTCAGAAACTAAACACCGCTGTGTTGCTCGGAGACGCACAACAATTCTACTGTGGCTTTATAGGTAATATTTTTGTTGGCAAAACTGAGCAAAAACAGACAATATTGTGTTTAAAATATAACACAATATAACTTCTTATTTACTGAACTGTTGTATAAAATCACATTTGCACTCGTGGTATTATTCGGACATAAACAGCACTCGTGTGATATCACTTATCATGTGATATAAATATGAGACAAAACTCATACAGGAGCATTTTTGCTCCAAACGTTGTTGTCCTGCATCATATATGTGTCTCTGGAGCACAAAAGCAGTCATAAGTAACACAGGTATATTTGTAGCAATAGCCAACAATACATTGTATGGGTCAAAATTAACCATTTTTCTTTTATGCCAAAAATCATTAGAATATTAAAATCATGTTCCATGAAGATATTTTATAAATTTACTACCATAAATATATGAAAACTTAATTTTTGATTAGTAATATGCATTGCTAAGAACTTCATTTGAACAACTTTAAAGGTGATTTTCTCAATATTTAGATTTTTTTGCACCCTCAGATTCCAGATTTACAAATCTCAGCCAAATATTGTTCTATCATAACAAACCATACATCAATGGAAAGATTATTTATTCAGCTTTCAGATGATGCATAAATCTCAATTTCGAAAAATTTACCCTTATGACTGGTTTTGTGCTCCAAGGTCACATATGTCAACAGTCAACTTCATGAAATGTAAGATGACGTACAGGTCTGGGGACGGGGCCAGCGCGTTAACTGCGTTAAAATATTTTAATCGCGTTATTTTTTTCAAAATTAATTAAGTTAAAGGGATAGTTCACCCAAAAATGAAAATTATGTCATCATTTACTCCAAACCTGTATGAATGTGCTTGTTCTGAACACAAAGGAATATATTTTTTCTATTTTTTCCTAGTTTGTAATCAGGCTGTTTTGGGGCACCATTGACTTCAATAGTAGGAGAAAAATATACTATGATCCAGAACTGCTCTGTTTCCCACATTCTTCAGAATATCTTCCTTTGTGTTCAGCAGAACAAATACATTCATACAGGTTTGGATCTACTTGAGGGAGAGTAAATGATGACAGAAATTTCATAAAAAAAATAAAAATCATGAGCATGATTCGAAAAGATTAAATGGTGTTGCATTTGGTGAAAAAAAAAAAAATGGTTGCATTGGTTAAAAATGACCGTATTGGAAACAAATGGGGAGTGAATTTATGGTACTGCGCCCAAACTAAATCTGACTGAAAGCTAATTTTTTTCTGATATCAACCTCAAATTTGTAACACAACGTATTTAGATTTATGGCTTTGATTTTGTCACAGTTTTAGAGTAAAAAATGTTTTGGAAAATATATTTTTCACATAAAATTTGAAAACAGTATTTTTGTGCATTTTTCATAACAATAAAATTAAACTTAACTATTTCATTGCTGCAATAATTTGCCAAGTGTATTCTTCAAAAAAGATCAAACTTAAGTCAGTTGAAGATGGAAATGTCATTTTCAGGTCTATGCTGAAAAAGTGGTAATGTGCAGATTCCATAAATATAATTTAACACCATAAAATCCCCCTAAAATACAAAATATTAAATAAAAACCATTATCAAACTAAAATATAGTACATTGATTTCATTGAAGTAAAAAAGCAGCACCAGAGTTAACTCTTCTTCAGATTAGCAGGTTAATAAAGTCCCTGAGCTTCAGTTCACAATCACATGAAAACAAGTGTACTCACTTTGCCGAGGAGCAGCCATCTCGTTTCCATCTGTGAATGAACAGAGACACAATGAGTGGGAAAATGAGGCTTACAGAAGCACGAGCTGAGTGTGAATGATATGAAGAGGTGATGGAGCAGACTGCACTCACTTCCTATCCTGAGAATCCAGAGCACAGAAGATGACGGTGTTTACAGCGTAGTGTCTCCGGAAGAACAGTCTGTGAGAGACAGTGTGTGTGTGTGTGTGTGTGTGTGTGTGTGTGTGTGTGTGTGTGTGTGTGTGTGAGTGTGTGTGTTAGAGGAGTTTCATCAGCTTCGGACACATGAACAAACAGCAGAGTTAATGCTAATTTTTTAATACTTGAGTACAATTTAAAGTTGTCACTAAAGACTTTTAATTGATGATTTATAAGTATGATTTTCGAGTATGTTTCACACCCCTGCATTCAGTTAAAGAGCAGGTCATATGGGTTTTTGAAAAGCATCTCTTTTGCAGTTTGTAACTTAGCTATCAACTTAGCTTTACATCAAGCAAGTTTGTTTTGTTTTCATTACTGAATGATAATGATGTGAAAAATCAGTGGTTAAAATTCATTTTTTTCACGATATCACAGCAAAACAATTCGAACCTTTTGTTGTTTGCTCGTCATTTTACCGAGGACTGCTTCTCTAATCTTGGAGAGGTCGACACAGGATTCGCTAAACGCTTGTCCATCAAAGATAAGTCTGTACCTTCTTTATTTGGACCAACAAGCGTCTCCGAACCACAGTCTGCAAGTACGATTAATACGTTACACTGCAAAAAATGGTTTTCTTACTTAGATTTTTTTTGTCTTGTTTCCAGCCAAAATATCAAAAATTTGTTAAATCAAGAAGGATTTTCTAGACAAGTGTTACGGCCGGAGTGTTCTCCTTTTTGCATCTGTCCACTAGGTGGTGCTGTTTCGTCTTTTCCGGAGCGGGAGTCAGGTACAGGTGTGGAGTGTTACCTGTGATTGGCGTTTGCATTTAAAAGACGGAGATTCAGAAAGCAGGAGAGGTTCTGGACTTTGAGGCCGTTTATCTTCCCTCTCCAGTCTTGGATTGTTTTCGTTTCTTGTTTTTCCCTTATTTATACTTCATTCTTGTATTATTTTTGATTAAATGTTTATTTGTTAAAATTAGTCTTATGTGTGGCCTCCCCTTTCTACAATGTTGCTTCACCCAGAGCCAGGTGGTTGTAACATTATGGGGGCTCGTCCGGGATGCATCTGTCCACTAAGTGGTGCTGTTTCATCTTTTCCGGAGCGGGAGTCGGGTACAGGTGTGGAGTGTTACCTGTGATTGGTGTTTGCGTTTAAAAGACGGAACAGCACCACCAACTGGACAGATGCATCCCGGACGAGCCCCCATAATGTTACAACCACCTGGCTCTGGGTGAAGCAACATTGTAGAAAGGGGAGGCCACACATAAGACTAATTTTAACAAATAAACATTTAATCAAAAATAATACAAGAATGAAGTATAAATAAGGGAAAAACAAGAAATGAAAACAATCCAAGACTGGAGAGGGAAGATAAACGGCCTCAAAGTCCAGAACCTCTCCTGCTTTCTGAATCTCCATCTTTTAAACGCAAACGCCAATCACAGGTAACACTCCACACCTGTACCTGACTCCCACTCCGGAAAAGATGAAACAGCACCACCTAGTGGACAGATGCAAAAAGGAGAACACTCCGGCCGTAACACAAGTAATAATTATTGTCTTGTTTTCAGAAAAAACAAGTCAAAATTAAGTGAGTTTTTGTTTGAAATAAGATTATTTTGCTTACCCCATTGGTAGATTATTTTAATATTAATATTAATTTAATTTTAATATTAAGTTTAATAATAAAGAATGTAGACATATTTTGGTTTACAAACTGTATTGTTTCGTCAGTTAGTCACGTTAGCACTCGGCTAACGTATCCACCATTATTGTTTTGTTAAGTGTTTACAGTTTAGAAGCTAAACGTTAGCTGTGGGCACGATTCTCTTGCATAAGTGTTAAACTTATGTTATTATTTGAAGAAGGGATTGAAGCACTATATTATTGTTTTATGTACAGGTAGCGCTCACTAACTTGCTCAAGTACTCCTCTCTGTACCAATCACAACAGACTTGGCCAGCTGACCAATCAGAGCAGAGTAGGCTTACGGAAGGGAGGGGTTTACAGACCTCAAGCTCAGAAATCATTGACAAATGACTCTACTATTAAATGTATATTCTGAGAAAATTACAATGTTTTCTGACCTTAGATGCATTTTAACCTGTTGTAGGGGACTCCAGCACAATATCGGGACACTTTAAGAAAGCATATGTCCTGCTCTTTAATGGGTTGAGTTTAATGGGCTGATCACGTGCGTGTCCTGAATGCAGTGTAAGTCACTGTCAGAGGCCTGAGTGTTTGAGGGCTGCCTTACTTTCTCTGGTTGTCGGTGAGCGTGATTCCCTGCGAGGACACTTTGAAGTGCACTACGGTGGAGGACGGGAGCGAGTGGGCTCTCAGGACTTCAGTGGTGGCCTTCTGCACCGCCTGATTCCCCGTCAGAGACTCCATCTCCACCGAGCCCAGGAACCACACGTTACAGGCTGGAAGACACACGAGGTTATGAGAGCATGAGGTCAAGCGCTGAGAGATTACAGCTCAGTTATCGTCGCTGGACGCACCTGCTCCTTGTTTGAGGAGCTCAGCCGCAGAGTTGGTGATGGACTGTGAGGATGTGCTGACAGCGTCCTCTAGAGGATCTGAGGAGAAACAACAGTCATGTCATATTATAATCATGTGCGCTCATGAGAGGGTCATAATGTCAACTTAACGAACTCAACAGAATTTAACAGTGATGTTAAATTAACTGAGTTTATTTAAGTGCTTATACAGTACTGGTCAGACGTCTGAAAGAAGTCACTTTTGCTCACCAAGACAGCATTTATTTGATCACAAATACAGTAATATTTTGAAATATTATTACACTTTAAAATATGTGAATATCTGTTAAAATGTAATTGATTGCTGTGATCAAAGCAGAATTTTCAGCATCATTACTCCAGTCTTCAGTGTCACATTATGATTATTTTAGTATTATTTATATACTATTATAGTATTTATTAATTTAATTTGCATTTTTAAAGCTTTGCTGATTTCCCTTTTTTTTAATTTGTTTAAAAAAAATTTTTTTATATTTGTCTTTAGTTAAATGTCTTTTTATTTCAGTTTTAGTTTTTGTCATTTTAGTACTTCAACTTAGTTGCCAAGGCAGTATTTTTAATTTAGTTAATATTTTATTTTATTAACGCTTTATTATGAATGAACAGAAGTGATTTTGATGGTTGTAGTGAACAGTAAGAGATGAATACCTCTGTCAGGAATGATGAGTTTACAGGGAAGAGCCAGAGCAGTGATGGAGTGCTGACAGACCAGAGCGCTCAGACTGCCTGCAACACACACACACACACACGCACGCACACGCACGCACGCACACGCACACACACACACACACAGACAGACAGACACACAGAGACACAGACACACCAGTGTGAGTGAGTGAGTCACACAGCAGCATGAATAAGTCACAGGTCTGATGAACTTACCAAAGTAGGGTTCGTTTGGGCATCCCTTGAGCCGGACGCCCCGCGCCGAGCACTCGATCAGAAAGTGGCGCACCATTTCACTGGACAGATCCACTCCTGACACACACACACACACACACACACACACACACACACACACATCAACAATGGCGTCAATAACATCACAGCTGACGCTTACAGCCTACTGACAAACAAGAGCGCTTAACCGCACTGAATGTGCACTTGTAGTGTACTTCAAAACTGTACTCGCAGATTCAAATTCATAAAGCTTTATTGTCTCTCCCCAACGGGGGTAGAAAATTGTCTTTAGGCAAAAGGCTCAAACACACAAACAATACAAATAAATCATCACAGCAACACATTACATACATCCCCTAAAAAAAACACACAACTATATTTATATATAAATTCATTTAAAAATCCTATTTAAAATACCAATCGCAGATGGGATATATAGATAAATATAACATATGACATTTAAGTGACTTAAAGAGAGTCACGTTCATGACTGTTTCTTAATACACTTAAGTACACTTTAAAAAATGCAAATAATTAGTGCTGTCAAACGATTAATCGCATCCAAAATAAAAGTTTTTGTTTACATAATATATGTTTGTTGTCACGAATCCGGTTCATGGTCTTCCGTCCACTCGTCATCAGAGGTCGCCCTTCCTTCATATTGACTCTTACACCACACAGACTGTTACATGTCACTCCGGACTACAGTTCCCATCATCCATTGCACTGATTGCACATACACAGCTGAATGCACGGATCACACAGCTGTCACCAATCACACGCTCACCTAAGAGCTATTACACACACTATATAACACCCACTCAGATCCTGTTCAGATGGAGGAGTATTGTTTAGCGTTTATTACAGTCAATGCTGATAGCTACTTTACGAAGCCTTTCCTAGTTTCTTATCTTAGTCTTGCCTAGCCTGTTTACCTGTGTTTTGATTTGAAAATATTTACATGTATTTACATGCATAAATTTATATTCATATAATTTTTATTTTATATACATATATTTAATATATAAACATAACATATGTTCTTAAATATACACATGTATGTGTGTGTGTATTTATATATACACATAATAAATATACACAGTACACACATATATTATGCAAACAAAAACATTTATTTTGGATGCGATTAATCGCGATTAATCGTTTGACAGCACTACAAATAATATAGAAGTAGTTTTTAACTGTTATTTGATATTACATTTAAAGTTAATACATTTTAAATGAACTAAACTGCAAATTCATTATTATTAAAATTATTGAAATTAAAGTTTGAGTAGAAATATCATTTAAGTATATTTTAGTTTACAATAAATGCTTGTCAGTACATTCGGCAGTACTTTAGCCATATTTCATAGACAATAAAAGTAATTCTGAAAATACATATAAAGATTACAGAAGTCCTGCTTAAGAGGATCAACAAAGTTCAAGAATCTGCATTTAATATAAACTAAATTATATAAATAGTCAAACCAAAAATTATTCAGACACCAGATATAATTTTTGATATTTTTTTACTAGTGGGTGCAGGACACTATAGTTCATTTATGTAAGTGAGAATAGCAAAATAAAGTAAACTGTGACATATTATACCCAAAAATTCTTCATACAGTGGACTACCAGTAACATTGCTAAAAAATTGGGACCAAAAATGATTCAGACACTTTGACCTGAGCATGTTTTGCTTAAGTGTTTTTTCTTTAATTGCTAATGCAAACTTTTTACACACAGACTGAACAAAATGAAGCATTGCTTGGTAATTGGTTGACCTACATTGGTAGTATCTAATTGTGTTCTTAAATTTAACATCTGATTAATTTTTTGGTTGATTGTAATCCATTACATACCTTTCTATCAAAGTTATCTGACATTATCAAGATGAATTTGTTCTCTAACACAGTTTAACTCTGAGTTCTTGTCATATTTTATTACCATTTTCTAAACTATAGCGAATAAACTGTGATAATGTGAGAAATGCTGAAGGTGTCTGAATACATTTTGGTTTGACTGTATATCTAAAAGTGTATTATTTCCACAATAAGTGCTCTTTTTTAAAAGTATGCAAAAGTGTATTTATTTTTCACAAGGGAAGGCTGGTTTGTGTCTGAATATGTGTGTGTGTGTGTGTGTGTGTGTGTGTGTGTGTGTGTGTGTGTGTGTGAGTGTGTGAAGTGTTTATCTATATATATATATATAACTCTTCATGCAGTAACTGTAGTATATTCTGAAACTATCACACATGGTTTGATATGTTGTCTGTGTCAGCACTGAACACACAGATGAAGGAATCACTAATCTGATCTGCTGATGGTCTCTCACCTCTCCGGCTCTGCAGAGCTGATGGTGGTGGCGTGGACACCTTCATGGCCAGTCCATACGCTCCTCTGAACGAGTGACTGTCCCTCACGATGAAGGAGCCGGGCTCTCTGTCCTTCAGGAGCGTGATAGCTGCGTGAGAACAGAGAGAGGTCAGATGAGCATCAGACACCGCAGCCGTCCATCAGCCGTCACCGATCGGACCGTACCTTGTTCCCGAGCGATGTCGGGCTTGTACCAGTATTTGGAGGTGTCCTGGACGAAGCTGACGGTCAGCCCGTCTGAGGGCAGGACGCTGGGGAAGGGGATGCTGAGCGAGCTGCCGCTGTGAGGACTGGAGAAACCGCTGGGAGACACCGAACCCTGCGACAGCTCGCTGTCAGACTCCAGCGCCTCCAGCGCCGGGCCCAAGCCCAGCTTCTCCTCAAACGGCTGCTGCAGGACCCGGACTCTCAGGCCGCTGAGAGGAGAGCTGTGGGCGTTTGGAGCGGGCAGAGATGGGCCGGAGGACGGGGTGAAGCTCACGCAGTCTGCAGACCTGCATCAACAACAAACAACACTCTCCTGTCATCAGCAACAGCACAACAAATACATCAACGACAACACACCCAGACCACTGTAATCATCAACAGCTCAACAACACACTACTGTCATCATTAACAATTCAACAAACCTCACATTAGTTTTCACATCAGATTTTGACAGAATTAAAATCATTCAGAGCTACAATCTGATCTTACTGTCACGGTACACACACAGCGGGGAGGAACGAGGACCACGGAGTCGAGGATAAACTCAAATATACAGTCTTTAATAAAATCCAACAGGGCAAGACAAGGCAGGGCTGAGACACACAGGAACACAAGGAACGTAACGAGTTGACCAGACCAAAACTAACTGAACAGACAGGAACTAAAATACACAGGACGAAACGAGAAACTAATTCAAACACAGCTGGACAAGAATTAACTAATCACACTAAATGAGGACAGGAAACAGGAAGGACCAAATATGAAAACATTAACTAAGACAGGGGTAAAACAAAACCAACACAGACCATAAACGTGACACTTACAGGGTTCATGAAATGCATTTTTAAATTGTTTTAATATGTTTCCTGAGGTGCGTTCATAATTTCAGGTCCGTTCACGCAACATCATTTTCAACTAAAAACAGAAAGCTTTTCATGCATTTTGGCTGTTCATTTACACGACAATGGTGAATTGGAGGCCTGACAACACAAACTTTTGAAAACCGGTTTCAAAGTGCAAGTTTTTGAAAACGATACATTTTTGCAGATCCATGTGAACGGGGAAACTTTTTGTTTGTACGTGAAACTTTTCAAAAGCACAAAATAAATACTTAATGACTTAAAAGTCATAATTTCGATATAGACAGTGATTTTCTACCCCGAATTTCTCCTCTGATTTGAAGGCTCTGTTGAAAGGGGCGTGTCTGCTGCGAGACTCAATGGAACAGCCCACTGCTGTGATTGGCTAACATCACTGAATATGAAATGAGTATTACACGGGGAACTCTCTTGAAAACTTTTACTGCATTTTTACTACAACGGCTGCCAAGATGAACTAATCATGACGACACGATTCTTCCAATTTCAAATCCAGGTGCTTCAGAAGGGTAGAAATGAATAAATATTTTTTTTAAATGGGGAGTTAGTTTTAAGCTTGGACACTTGAAGTATATTTGAAGTAGCCTATATTGAAGAACTGAAGAGCTGCTTAACAGCTAAAACTGAATTTGTTTGATAAGTGATGAATTTTACATCATGAACAATGTAATTTCCCTGCTTATGAATGTGAAGCTGCTTTGAAACCATCTGTATTGTATAAAGTGCTGTAGAAATAAATGTGACTTGACTACTGTCACTGGACTACAGAAAGCCTAAAGGGACACAATATTTGGTCTTATTTACCTACCTTGATTTGACGGAGGCTAGCAGAAACATTTTGAATTTTATCTCTAGTGATAAAAGGTGAATGAATGCATGCATGCATGAATGAATGAATGAATGCATGAATTAATGAATGAATGCATGAATGAATGAATGAATGAATGAATGAATGAATGAATGCATGAATGCATGAATGAATGAATGAATGAATGCATGAATGAATGAATGAATGAATGAATGAATGCATGAATGCATGAATGCATGAATGAATGCATGCATGAATGAATGAATGAATGAGTGCAGCTGTACCGGTCAGAGAAGGCCGTGACTCCAGTGATGTACGGTCTGTGATGCTGGAAACCTTCATTTGAAGCTCCCATGAATCCTGCATTCTCTCTCATATCTGAAAGAACAACATGAACACGACACTCTCACATTCACAGGACAACACTGAATGTGAGGCGTGTGTCACTGAAATCACAGCTAAACATGCAGTCACTCCATCACGATCAGCTCAGCCAATCAGGTGAGTTTGGGGATCATTGAAACGTCTGGAGTTACATTTGGTGACACACTTCACACACTTTAATTCATCTAAATCGTGGACCATGATGCCACACAAAAATGAGTAGACACACAGTTTATATTTCACTCACTGGTGTAAAATGAGTAAATGAACCAGAAAATCCAGCAAACTAGTGAAGAAGAACTAACACATTTATTTCTGTCATGATAATAAAGCATTCTGAATTTAACACAAACCAAACTGATCAAATTCACTCACTAGATAATCATCATAAGTACTGTAGCTACAAATATCTTTTGCACATAACTAGATTAACTCTAATTATGACTGTTGGAGAAAACAGGTCAGAAGTGAGTGAATCGTGTGATTTACCGTGTTCAGCTCTACAGGATCCAAATGAAGGAGACGGCGTCTGTCTGAACGCTGAGTAACCCATCATGCTCTTCACTGGAGACACACACACACACACACACACACACACACACACACACACACACACAGATCAATCTCTGACAGATACAGCAGGTGCAGCCTGGATGTGTGCAGATGATCTTTACATCATTTAAATCTGAATACTGATGATACTCTTGATGATTTATGGCTGAAGTGTTGAACTGAACAGAAATACTAACAATTAATGAACTGCTCTACAAGGAAGGACTCAGATGGTGTCCTAATGTATGTGTGTGTATGTGTGTGTGTGTGTGTGTGTGTGTTACCGTATGGAGTGGTTGGTGTGATAGGGAAGGCTGGTGTTGAGGGCATCACATCACTGCCAGTGTCCAGTGAACTGTGAGACGAATACTGCACACTATCTGCTCTGAACACCGCTGCATGCTGCACACACACACACACACACACACACACACACACACACACACACACACACACACAGAGTCACTGGACAAACCTAGCAAGCACACTCAATGCAGGAATAACAAAGCTATTATTGATTGTGACTGTGTGCACAGCACTTACAACACAGAAACACTGTGAGGTAAAACGGAAAATAAACATTAAATATTCTGCACTATTTCCAAATTAAATAAGCAAATCTGTGAGCAAATCTTTTGTCATTAAAGCAAAAAAAAAACAAAAAAAAACACTAAAGCAATCTGAAATTCACGCAAAATTTTCAATTAAACTTTTCACTCAAATTGTTTTGCAAATAGTATAATTTGCAAATTAAATATTTGTATTAAACCTAACATATTACTGTAAACTATTTTAATTTAACTATTTTATTATTACAATTTAAAATAACTTTTCTATTTTCATATATATTAAAAATGTAATTTATTCCTCTGATGTGAAGCTGAATTTCCAGCATCATTACTCCAGTCTTCAGTGTCACATGATCTTCAGAAATCAGTGTGTGTTGTGTGTGTGTGGTGCAACAGGGGTCAGTGTGTGTGTGTGTGTGTGTGTGTGTGTGTGTGAGACAGTGCGTGTGTGTCACCTGTGTGTGCAGTGCAGCAGCGGTCAGTGTGTGTGTGTGTGTGTGTGTGTGTGTGTGTGTGTGTGTGTGTGTGTGAGAGAGAGAGAGTGTGTGTGTGTGAGACAGTGTGTGTGTGTCACCTGTGTGCGTGGTGCAACAGGGGTCAGTGTGTGTGTGTGTGTGCGTGTGTGTGTGTGTGTGTGTGTGTGAGACAGTGCGTGTGTGTCACCTGTGTGTGCAGTGCAGCAGCGGTCAGTGTGTGTGTGTGTGTGTGTGAGAGAGAGAGTGTGTGTGTCACCTGTGTGCGCGGTGCAACAGGGGTCAGTGTGTGTGTGTGTGTGTGTGTGTCACCTGTGTGCGCGGTGCAACAGGGGTCAGTGTGTGTGTGTGTGTGTGTGTGTGCGTGCGTGCGTGTGTGTGTGTGAGACAGTGTGTGTCTGTGTGTGTCACCTGTGTGAGTGGTGCAGCAGCGGTTAGTGTGTGTGTGTGTGTGTGTGTGTCACCTGTGTGTGCGGTGCAGCAGCGGTCAGTGTGTGTGTGTGTGTGTGTGCGTGCGTGCGTGTGTGTGTGTGAGACAGTGTGTGTCTGTGTGTGTCACCTGTGTGTGAGGTGCAGCAGCGGTCAGTGTGTGTGTGTGTGTGTGTCACCTGTGTGTGCGGTGCAGCAGCGGTCAGTGTGTGTGTGTCTGCTGTGTTCAGGTTCAGTGTCCAGGTCGTCTGTCCTCGTGCTCCAGTGAGCTCCGTCACGTCACTCGTCTTTGGGCTCATAATGAATCTGTGCTCTGATGAGACATGAACACACACACACAAACACACGCACACGCACACACACACACACACACACACACGCACACACACACACACACACACACGTGCACACACACACACACACACACACACACACACACACACACACACACACACACACACACACACACACACACACAGATCAGTCTGACCGCACACTGTGCTCCTCACATCACTGAATCAGTCATAGATTCATACTCCATGTTTGGGAAAGTTACTTTTAAAAGTAATGCATTACAATATTACATTACTCCATAAAAAAGTAACTAATTGTGTTACTTAGTTACTTTTCATTGGGCTGGGCTTGCTTATTTATTTTTTTAATAACAAAAAATCCAAAAGTTATGTTTTCTGCTATTATGAGGGTCCTTTCACACCAAAAGTGAGATGAATAATCCTCAGGCTGAAGGAAATATTTCTGCACTCACTCCTGATTTCTCTGAACACAGGACAGTAGAGCTGTCAGTCAGTACATGGGAAGACAGTGTATTTGGAAAAGTAACTCACATATTTTGTTGTAGATTTAAAAGTAATGCATTACTAGTTATTTCAAAAAAGTAATCTGATTACGTAACTCATGTTACTTGTAATGTGTAACCCCCAACACTGACTGTACTATAATCATGATCATAAACCATCAATGAATCACCATAACAAGTGTGTTTGCTCATGAAACAGCAGCTCAGTGTGTGTGTCTGTGTGAGTGTGTGTGTGAGTGTGTGTGTGTGTGTGTGAGTGTGTGTGTGAGTGAGTGTGAGTGTGTGTGTGTGTGTGTGTGTGTGTGAGAGAGAGAGAGAGAGACAGCTGTTCCACAGATGGTCTGGAAATGACAAGTTCATGTGGACTAATTAGAGCCACAGCTCCATTCCTGAAGCTAACCTAACCGTCCTGAGATGTTCCTCAAAACATCAGCAGCTGGATCAATAAATGTGAAGATGACACTGAATGTGATACTGACAATTTCTTCAAACAGAGTAAAAATCATTTAATTTGTCTGGTAGTTATGGAAGTCATCTGCTTCATGCTCCTGATTACTCTTTAAGGGCTTATATTATGATAGCGACCAATATGCATTATTCTGTACTTATCTCCACATAATCTAGTTTACTGAATAAACATCTGGACTTCTAATCAAAGGTTTCAGTTTAAAAACCATTACATCAAATCTGAATATTTGTGTGAAAGTTTAGAGATCACTGGAGCTGATGAACCCACAAAAAAGCAGTGATCACACTTTAGTTTGGGGACCAATTATCACTATTAACTAACTATTAACTACGACCATAACTATATACTATAAGCATGACTTTTAAACTCCTAATCTGCTTCTTATTAATAGTTAGTAAGATAGTTATAAAATAAGGATCTAAAACATGCTCATGCAGAATAAGGCATTAATGTGCTTTATAAGTACAAGTAAACAGCCAATATGTAAGTAATATGCATGCTAATAAGCAACTACTTAATCCTAATCCTAACCATATCTGACCCTGGAGCACAAAAGCAGTCATAAGTAACACAGGTATATTTGTAGCAATAGCCAAAAATACATTGTATGAGTCAAAATTATAAATTTTTCTTTTATGCCAAAAATCATTAGGATATAAAGATCATGTTCCATGAAGATATTTAGTAAATTTCCTACCGTAAATATATCAAAACTTAATTTTTGATTAGTAATATGCATTGCTAAGAACTTCATTTGAACAACTTTAAAGGTGATTTTCTCAATATTTAGATTTTTTTTGCACCCTCAGATTCCAGATTTTCAAATAGTTGTATCTCAACCAAATATTGTCCTATCATAACAAAACCAAACATCAATGGAAATATTATTAATTCAGCGTATGTCTCAATTTCAAAAACTTGACCCTTATGACTGGTTTTGTGCTCCAGGGTCACATATATATATATATGTACATGTACAAATACACACAGTTATCACTCAGTACTTAAATGCATGAATGCACTGTAACAAATAATAACCAAATGTGGACGAGTAAATGATGACAGAATGATCATGACTGTGTGAATTAAGACTGTTTTCAGGTGGTTTCTCAGGCTTTAGGATTATGACTCCTGCACAGAAGAGCGTCAGTGTTTGATGAGTGATCTCACCCGTCTGACGAGTCTCCGTGTCTGCTCCACCGGCTCTGCTGAAGCAGCTGGGTTTGGTGGAGATGGGCACGAACGTGGGATCCAGGTCCAGGATGAGCTGGTTGAGCTGATGGATGGAGTTATCGATGTCCAGCGTCAGAGAGCTGAACTCCTCGTCGTGTTTCTTGTCTCGGCTCTGAGAGACGGCGGGGCTCGACGGACAGCGGTTTTGCGCTGAAACGACACAAACCATCATTCATTAAAGTGCTCGTTTATACTAATCCAATGGAAAATCATGATTTCTGCTTTAAACCTGATTCTGGTTCAGTTTGAATAAAGGCAAATAAATAAATGAGAAGAATCAGTTTTGTTTAAATGTGTTCAGAGTGTTGATGTGTTACTGACTGCTGAAATTATCTGGGGATTTATTTTATTTATTATTTTGGTGCAAATTCTTTAAGTATAAGACAAAAAAAATATGATGCATATTATAAAAAATAATCAGCATGTTAACCTGCAACTGTTACCTTGTACTGCTACCTGATTTAACATACAACAGTGTTTTTCAGCTGCTCACACACAAAATCTTTCCTTGTCACAGAATTTCTGAAAGCTGATTCTCAAACAGCAGAAGCACACACCAAATCTGCAAAACCATACACTAATTCTCAGCCTTTGACTTTTGAGTTTTCAAACACTTTTTGCAAAACATAACACAATTCTCTATGTAACACACAAATCTAACAGGAATTAATAGTATGGCAAAGTTTGCAAATGTTTGATTTTGAGATGTGTTTGTGCTATTTTGAATGCAGTGCTTCATTTTGCAAGAGATGTGAGGCATTTTGCATTGTGCAAGATTGAAAGCAAACTTTTTTTACTGTAAGCATTTGTGGTTGTGAATACAGTATTACACAGAAACGAAAGAAAAGAAGCATGTGTAGTTGTGTAGATGTGTGTTTATAGGCCTGTTCTAAAGCCATGATTGGTCGGTGTTACAGTGTTTACACACATTTTCAAAACTTTGCCTCTTTTTTTTCATATCTTTACACACAAATCCAAGAATTGCACACAAAATGCATAATGCCTCACATCTCTTGCAAAATGAAGCATTGCATTCAAAATAGCACAAACACATCTCAAAAGCAAACATTTGCAAACTTTGCCATAATATTAATTCCTGTTAGATTTGTATGTGTTACATAGAGAATTGTGTGTTGTGTTTTGCAAAAAGTGTTTGAAAACTCAAAAGTCAAAGGCTGAGAATTAGTGTCTGGTTTTGCATATTTGGTGTGTGCTTCTGCTGATTGAGTGTCAGCTTTCAGAAACTGTGTGACAAGTAAAGATTCTGTGTGTAAGCAGTTGAAACAGGCTGTGAAGTGTCTGGTTCTGCTCACCGGCAGCTTTAGGCAGCAGCTCCTGCAGGTGGTTGCTGAAGCGCTCCTCCGCGGCGTCCTCCTCCGGCAGGTACAAGTACTGCTGAGCTGCGACCAGCTGCTGCTGATGGACCCAGGTCTGCGTGGAGTATCCGGCGTGCTGGAACACATGAGGCTCGTCTGCACGGCCGGGGCTGCCGAAGCCGTCCGACAGCAGCGAGTTCTGGCTGCTCTTGTGATAGGACGAGGAGAGCGTGCCCAGACTGTCCACGCTGTGCAGGTCGTGCCGCGAGGCCAGGATGTCCGTCTCACGCTCCTTCGGTCCGTTCTCGAGGCTCGGCGGCGGGCCCAAGAGCGGCGGCTCCGGAGCGGCGCAGCCTCGGCTCGTCTCCTCCAGTCCGAAGCCGCTGAGCAGCTGCTTCAGCTCCACACGCTCCTGCTGGCTGGGCTGCAGGGTTCTGGCCCAGCCCTCGGTGCGCAGCGAGGCACTGGACAGACCCGAGTCGCTGCTGGCCGAGAGCGTGTGGTCAGGGCTGGAGGAGAGCGTGGCGCTGCTGCTGCCGTTCCTCCTCACCGAGCATCGGTCCAGCGTCAGAGCAGGAGACTGGAGAGGAGCTGCTGGAGAGAGAGGAGATGAAACACAAACACAAAAGAGCTCCTGCTGTTCACTGTCATCCACCAAATGTAAAGTGCATGAATTAAAATGCATTTTTGGTAAACTTTATTTTGATAGTCCACTCTACTAACAGTAAGTAATTTGCAACTACATGTCAACTAGCAGTCATTAGAGCATTGGTCTCAAACTCAATTCCTTAGCTCCAACCCTAATCAAACACAGCTGATCCAGCTAATCAAGCTCTTCAGGGTCACTAGAAACTTCCAAGCAGGTGTGAGTTGAAGCTAAATTGAGTTTGAGACCACAGCATTAGATTATTAGTAGACAGTCTGCTTAATATCTTCTAACACTTTATTTTGATGGATACACAACATATAACATACTGACTATGAGAAACTTTGCAAGTATATGTCAACTTATTTTACTAACCCTAAACCTACCCTACTGAGAGTTAGTAGACATGTAGTTGCAAAGTTACTGAGAGATAGTAGAATGTCTAAAGTGGACTATCAAAATAAAGTGTAACCACATTTTTTTTATGAAATACCATATTTGGTCATGTAATTGACAAAATTAGCCAGTTTACACCACATAGCGTCCCACAACAGACTGTGATTTTAGTGTCACTGATGTAGTATTATTATGTTTGTTAATATTTTAAAATGCATTTAATTTTTTATATATATTTTTATTTCACTTTCATTTTAGTTGAAGTTTTAGTAATTTTGTCATTTTATTAGGGGCCAAGCACCAAAGATCTATGGCAGCTCATGGAACGGCTTTTGAGAAAGTTATGAAATTTGGCACACAGATAGAGGACAGTCTGATCAGTCACCATAGCAAATTTTGAGTCATTATCTCAAACTCTCTAGCGCCACCAACAGGCCAAAATTTGCACCCATATTTATGCTAATAGCTTTGAAACCGTAAGGTCTAGAAGCAAAATTCTAGATTTAATCTAGATCAAAATTTCCTCTGATTCATTGGCTCATTCCGAGTTGAATACTTACCAACATTGAAATGTTTACAGTCAAGATTTTTCAGAATTTTCAAAGAAATCTACTTTTTCGAACTCTCTTCAATTTTCACCATAATTGGCTCAGATCATCTTCAGAGCAAAAACTTATCTTAAAAGCTTTTTGACATACCAAACCGTTTTCATAAAGCATGTTAACAAACTTGATGAAGTTTGTGTAAAAATGGACATGAGGCTATATCTCTGCACCTCTTTAGCAGATTCTGACCAAACTTGGAATGTGTTATAAAAAGCATGACCTGAGGGCACATGAGTAGCTTCGGCAAAAGACATAAAATCTTCTGACTAGTTTGGCCAAAAATCTAAATCTAGTTTGGCCTGAGCGTCTCGGGCGTCTAGGGCCTAAATTTGAGGCCCATGCAGGTTGCTAACTAGTAATACTAGTTAGCCATGTCTAGAGATTTCACTGACCTTCACAATCTAAATGACAGAGTTTATCACGGTCACACACATCAAAAGGGCAGCACATGCTCCTCATTCATTCTGGAACAGCTTGTTCAGTACCTAAAGAGCACAACAGTAAAAGCATCATTCATTTTCTCCATAGGGAGACTGATTTTTTAATAAAACTCAAAAGCCTTACAGACAGACTTGTTGTGAGCTATGAGGTAGTTAATTTATGGTAAGATGCTGCTGTTTACACCATCTGTTCACATTATTTCTTTGTATCGTTTCATTTATTATTTTGTATCTTTACTTCGTTTTTTAAATAGTTGTTTAACAGCGGAATTCATGGTGAAAAACTACATTAGGCTTTATGCTGGTTGGTTTAGTTCATGACTTATCAATTAACAAAATTAAACCAATTAACAAAATATATATTTTTAAATCCCTATGGTAAAAAGAATAGAAAAAATACTTCCAGAACCAGCGCCGCTGGAAAAGTGGATGGCACTAATGCACTCTGTAATTATGAGAAAGTCTAACCACTGTGTGCCTGATGAAAATTAACCATGGTTTTATTATAGTAAAAGTGTAGTGTTAATGTTTTTGGGTATATTGACTACCTTTTGAATAACCACAGTTTTACTACACATACCATGGTTAAACTATGGTTAGTGCAGCAAAACCATGGTTAATTTTCATAACTGATGTGTGGAGTGAAAAGCAAACAGCTTGATGACTACTGAGTGTCTACTAGCTACAAACCACAGATACGCTCACTGCAAATGATCCAGTCTACAGGTATTCACAACACAACACATTCTTCCATATATGGAGATCGGAATGTAAACACAGGGGGCGGAGCATGAGAGGAGGGGCGGGGCTTAGGAGGAGTTATCTGATGAGGAGTAGCCAAAATATTAAACACGTTGTTGTTGTCTTCATTACTTGGCTATATAAATAGCATATTAAATTGCACATTAATAACAACATAATACTCATTATTTCAAAATAATTAATCAAGTTTAATTACTAATGATATTGCTTATTTTTAGTATTGTAAACAGAGCTGGGAGGGAAACACATTCCCTTATATTGCGTTTAATGTTGGAGCAATAGTGTTTTCTATTGTAAAAAAATAAATTCTTATTACATTAGTTTATCTCAAGTTTTGAATATGCACTGTAAAAACAGTTTTTACTGCGTATGGTTGTGTCATTTTACTTTAAAATACAGTTAAATGAATGTTGCTTGCATGTAAATCTATGAATTACCTTATAATTTACAGTGAAAAAATGGAAAAAGGACATGTGTGACACATCACATATGAGTATATTTTGTATAAATACCTGTATCTTTTTTTAAATTTAACATGATAGTTTTTACAGCGTGTGATAACTGTCTTAATTGCTATTTTACTAAAGAAAGTCATTCCTAAAGTACAGTGTGTCACACGAAGGGTCTGTAAATTGAGGCCAGTCCTGTGAAGCTGAGAAGATCCAGAGAAAAATGGGACCAAAATGACAAAGCAGAAGAGCTCTTCAATCTGGAGATAAAAGCAAACCTCTTCCACAACTAAACACGTCATTCAGGCCTTCAATTATCTTCAATTCACATCCTATAATCACTGTCTCACTGCAGAAACCCACAGAAACAGATGCTCCGAGCTACAGGAACCAGTTCAGCTGTAACGTTCATTAACACTCGACGTGTCCGTCAGACGGTATCTATGTTGTTATACATAAGAACTGATGCAAAAAATAAACAAATATAAGAAAGAAACAAGTGTATGACCTACTTTTTTCATTTTACATCTAAACATAAGCATTCAAGTAAGAAAAACATAGTAAAATGTAAAAAATTTAAAAGTGTGATCATTAAAAATAAATTGAGTTCAAAAGCAGTTCAATCAAGCAACGAGTGATTCCCTCTTTTATTTAATTGTTTGATTAACTTTAATGAGACAGACAGTCAATATTAAGACACAGTGTAATGCACAGATCTAATATAATGTTACACATCCGATGTTTTTCCTCAAAGGTTCCCCAAATGTTCACTTAAGATATTGCAGATTATGTTTGCGTGAATACTTAAAGCTGCAGTCCGTAAGTTTTGCCATCTCTGTTGAAAACCTGGTATTGCAGCCAGGTGCGGAATTATCTTTATTACGTGGGTTGTGCTCCAGCGTGGATGAATCTAAGACTTAGTTCACACTGCAGGTCTTAATGCTCAGATCGGATTTTTTGCCCTGAAGTGACCCGCATGCACAGAAGAAGACGTGACGTCAGACGCAGCACACTGTGTTTGGATGCTGCTTGTGTTAGCGTGTGTTTAGCAATTTTTAAGTTAATGTGCAATCGGAGCCAAAATAACAAAGTGATAGTATTGTCTATATATCGTCTGCCATTGTGATTTTAATCTTCCCGCCTCCTCCAGACGTCTGTCGCATTTCAAAGACATAAAAATCGCATGAAATGTGACAGACTGAAGTCGCATTGCAACACAACATTTTTGGGATGCATGTATCTGATAAAATTAGGACGTGCACATATGAACAGTGGCCTGGGCCTGATTTGTGCTGTTCAGACTGTCATAAGAAAATCAGATATGGGTCACATTTGGGCAAAAAAGTCGGATTTGGGCCACTTTAGCCTGCAGTGTGAACTAAGCCTAATGTTTTGAGTTGAATGTGTTGCTGTCAATCCCTGCACCAGTGTGAATCAAACACTTAGTAATCACAGATTCTAGCCTATGTCTTGGAATATACGACCCAAATCAGAATTGACACTGTATATTGTCATCTGAACAAGTAACAAGTCTGCCACGTTTGTTCTGACCAACTGAGGAAAAAAGCATAACCATAAATCACGCTACCAATGGTGATTAAATCTAACAATCGGTTAGCTCATATCACATCAATCCGTGCAAATTATTATTACAGTTATACTTTATTCTCAAATTATTAATGTTAACAACATCAGCATTGCATGACTGTGAGTATAGTGTGTATTAGCGTGCAGATTTCAATTTCTGTACAGTCTAATATCTAATTGTCATATCATTCGAATTTCATATTAAGAAATTATTTTAACCCCAAAAGCAAACTATGCTCCCTTCAAACTGGTTTTCTTTAAAATACAAATCTTGTGTAATAAGGCTATCTGTAATCAGAAGCATTTTTTAAAACTGGAATATAATTTAATTTCATTCACATGTGTTTCATAAACACATAATTTTTTCTGGATTACAATCCGCCATCAGAATGATACATTAAATGGGAAACCATTTAATGTGAAACTTTATGTGTTGCTTTTATATTCTGGGTTCATCTGCTTGCCTATATTAAGTAACTTAATATTAAGTTATAATGTAACTATCAATAGTTTCTTACTTTGTTCCTGAATGAATCAGTCGTTTTGAAAAAAATGATTGAATAAATGATTCAGTGAATCACTTGTTAAGACAGTGGCTTGCTGCCATACTGGTAATTGTAGCTTCTTGTATAAGTACAGTGGCGGCTTGCTGCCACTGTCTGAACAGTAAGTGATCTGTATGCGTGCAAATTGTAAGTGCAGTGTAAATGCATGTGCAAGTGCTAAAAAATGTGAATCCTGCATGTTTAATTATACTTAGCTTTTTTAAATTACACACACACACATATATATATTATACATATATATAATTTAAATATAAACACTGTGTATTTTAACATGTGTTAACCACAGTTTTTGCTCGTTTAAAAACTGAGGGGTGAATCAGCATTATGTGCACAGCACACTCTGACACTGATGAAGAACCTTTACCATCAATAGAAACTTTCCATTCCACAAAACGTTCTCTATAGTGGGGGAAAAAAAAAAGGTTCTTCAGATTATTAACCCCTTAAAACATAGATGTGAAAGTGCACTATCCAAAGTTACTGTCACGGTGCACACACGAGGGAGGATACAGGAACACGCAGACGAGGACTTAAACTCAAATAATAGTCTTTAATGAACACATGACAAGATACACCGGGGAGTCACAAGTAGACCAGACGAAATCAAACTGAACAGGCCTAATATACACAGGTTAATTACAGATTGACAAGAGTTAAATAATGACATCAAACAAGGACAGGAAACAAATCAAATATATGAACAGTTACATTGTTATAATTCATGAACGCTTTTGAATACAGACCCAAGGTCTCTTTTTAAAGAAGACAATCAGCAGATTATTGCAGAAGTGAAATCATTTCAAAAAATGAAAGTATTCAAAAATTATAGAAGTTTAAATTTACTTTAAAGAAAATAAACTGTAATATTTAAATTTTATTTTATATAAAATAAATATGACAAATTAGTTTTTAATCCCAAATTGATATAAAGCCATATGTCTAAATAAGTTTTGTTCCAAGTTTGAAGTTGATATTAAAAACATTGAAGCTCCTACACAATTTTGTTTAGGTGTTATACCACAAATAGCCACCGGGCGCCATCCAAACTCTTTTTAATGAATTTTTTAATGCATTTTTCTGGCACAAATGCCTAAATTTCTCTCTGGATATTACTTCTATTACAAAATATGGAAAAATACGGAATCCTGAGACTCAGACCTTTCCAGCGATATATAGTTTGTCATGATTAGATTAGGATTTAATTGTAATATATCGAAGTAAACTTAGTTAAGAGTTAAACTGCTTCTTCACACTAAGACAAAAGTGGTTCTGTTGAAGAACTATTCACTGAAAGCTTGTTTGAGGAACCCAAATATTTCTTCTATGAAATCACTATGGGGGGGGGGGGGGAACAAGAGAAACCTTTTTGGAAGGTTTATTTTTTGCTAGAGCATGAAGATACGGTTGATAGTGATAAACTTGCATTGAACCCGGAATATTTCTTTAAAGCTGCTCAATGTAGAAACCAAAGCATCTCAGCACGTTCAGTCAGGGTTACTCAGCTGCATCATTTCATCTAAAGTTTGCATTAAAATAATTCATTTTCTCTCTTTCAGACGTGCCTTGAGAGAGGCGTATGGCATTGTGTTTTGTCATCAACAGCAGCCAGAATTAGCCAGCACAAACAAAACATTATAATTACAATTCCAGTCATCTTCCTGCCAAAACCTCAGCATCACAACTGTGTGAGTCAACAAGACTGACCATAGATCAGCTAAACCAACACCACAAGGACAACACTGATCCTCCCGTCACTGGATCAGAAGAGCAGGACTGAACCTGGTCACAGAGCTTCATTTGATACGGTGCTCTAATTGGCTGCAATCCAATAGCAGCCTGAATTATGAAGTAATTTGCATTTTTGCTCCAAAATGATGTTCTGTGGTTCTGGTTCCTCTTCAGTGTCTGGCTCGACGACACACACGGGGCAAACTACATGCTCATTCTAGGTCTAGTGCTTTGCTCGGTAACACTTTAGAATACCATTCCATCAGTAATGAATAACTACACAAGAACACATGAGTAACACAATATTAGCACTCTACTAGTAACTAACAAGAAACTCTAGTGCTTAGTCGAATGTGGTAGTTCACTATTAGCTAATCAGTAACTATTATTTTTTCATACCTCCCTAAGAACTACTGTATACAGGTTCATAATTAATATGAATAATACATAATGTATAATTAATTCTAAAGTGAAGGTCATGGTAACCCACTAGTAATGACTCAAGCATTACCAAATTCTTCTGAAGGAATTATTAATTATTTGGATCAGTTTCTAAAGTGAATAACATGATAACTCCCTAATAATGACTTAAATCATTACTAGTGGGTTACCGTGATCTTCACTTTAGAAAACTGATCCAAATAATTAGTAGTTTCTTCAGAAGGATGTATAACACTTGAGTCATTACTATCCAAAACCTAACATGCATTCAAAAGCTTACAATAACGTCAGTCAATATTAGAGAGTTATGATGATTTTCACTATAGAAACTGATCCAAGTAATTAGTAGCTCCTTTAGAAGGATTTGATCATTCTTGAGTCATTACTAGTGGGTTACCGTGATCTTCATTTTAGAATTAATGATAGATTATGCATAATTCACATTAATTATGAACCTGTATACAGTAGTTCTTAGTAGCTCTCCAGGATATACATAAAAAATAGTAGTTATTTATTAGCTAATAGTGAACTACCAGTTTCAACTGAGCGCTATTACTTACTAAATCAACAATCAGAGTTTCTTGTTAGGTAATAGTAGTTACTACAATGTTAATAGTGCATTAGTCACTTGTTCCTGTGTAGTTATTCATTAATGAAGGAACGGTGTTCTAAAGTGTTACCGTTTGTTCAAATCACTTGCACCAAGCCTGAGGAAGCAGCACTAAAATCAATTCACGGTATTACCGTTACTGTATTGTTATTCCTGCAATCTTTGCACACACAGGACAATCTCTGCACAAGACAGCACTATAGCATTATTATCTGACGGTGTCCTGTAACCCGTGGACTGGCATACAGACAGACGCAGAGCTCAGGACGGTGATGGTGCAGAGATGTTGAATTTCTGTGAGCTTTGAGTCACATGTGCATGTGAAAACAGGGCCTGGAGTCTGCCGCAGGAATGCTCCTCAAAATGAGGCGTCTTGATCAAAACCCTCATCATTAAAGGTGCTGGAACTTGTTTCCATGAATATGTTTTATGCAAAACAGCTGTGGCCAGACTATTCCTGTGTTTGTGAGCTTGAGACGGGTGTGAATTCTGCAGCGCACATGAAGTCCTGCCATCAGCCTCACCGCAGTCAGAAAAAGATGCATGGACTCTCGGGGTGGTTTCAGAGTGTGTGTGTGTGAGAGTGTGTGTGTGTCTGTGTGTGTGTGTGTGTGTGTGTGTGTGTGTGTGTGTGTGAGTGCTGTGTGTGTCTGTGTATGTGTGTGTGTGTGTGTGTCTGTGTGTGTCTGTGTGTGTGTGTGTGTGTGTGTGTGTGTGTGTATGTGTGTGTGTAAAACAGCAAAGCCACAGTACAGAAAAAGACAGACTGAAAATTGCCCAACTGTGCAAAACAACAAACCATTTACGACGAGCTCAGGCAGCAGATGTGATATATCATACACAGTACAGTAGGTAGAGGTGGGCGATATTCCGGTTCATAAGATTAACCGGTAGAAATTTGTCAACCAGTATAGATGTTGGACTATCGTCTCTATCGTGGTTACACGCTCATGTGACATTGCTGTGCTACGTGGTCACGAAAACGTATCGTTTGCACACATTTTTAAGCATTGCAATTTGGCTATATAAAAAAAAAAAATATATATATATATATGTGCCTGCTGTCTGAGAAACGGTGCTCATAGAGCGAGGGAGTATTGAACGGAGCTATTTTTGCCACTTTATAGGCCTTGAACGGTTAGATACACACACTTGTATGTGTCAAAATGCCCGTCTTTTCAAGTGAAAGTAAACAGCTGAGAAAGAAAACACATGTATATTGGATCCGGGCAGCTCTTAAAGTGACAGCAGTCTAATATTCCTGCTGTCTGTAATTCATGTGAGAGAAAATCTCTCACTGCTTTTGACTAAATCACTTTTGTAACTTTAATAAGAATAAATGATGCAGAATATGCAGTATTTTTATTCATTTGATTACTTTATACAATGTATGTAGCATTTCTTATTTATTTGTTCTTCTGTAATTTTTATGTTTGTCCTATTGCTTGTAAGTAGTTTCTTATTCTCATTTAATCACTGACTGTAAACTGTTTATTTATTTTTATTTTTTTTATTTATTACTTATAGTGTGATAGACTGTTTTGGTCATATCGTCCACCACTAACAGTAGGGTTGTGACAATGCATCGATACGGTCTGATGCAGCATGTAAAAAATCAATTTATTTATATTTATATTTCTGGAAGTACTAATACAATGCGACTTACACAAATGTAAGTTAGGGCGTGGCTACTGCGACAGGCTGAGTTTAGGGCGTGGCTTTTTGATGGAATGTTCGGGTTTCAATTAAGATGCCAAACTTGTGGAGTTTCTTCTCAACAGGTAAGATTAACTCAAGTTTTTATAATGCACTATTGCTCATATGATATTGCTTTTATATTACAGATCAACACACAAGTATGTTCAATATATTTAAATACGTAAGGAAGCACAACAGAGGGGACCAAATTGTGCCACGGATTCACGAACTGCTGTTGCTAGTTTAAAAAGATGTGACTAAGCCTTATTTGGATGTTTGAAACTAATTTAAAAACTAATACCAATTTGGTTAAGTGAATGATTAAATGACTCACTGATAAATACTTCTCTCACTTGTTTAATTCCCTAAAGAATCAGTATTTTATAATCAACCAGTTGAGTAAATGATTCAATGACTCACTCACACAGTCATTTGTCGCCACCTACTGGTGTAATAGTGCAACCTGCAGAAAGAATCACTGTAGAATCAATTGGACGGTTATATCAGCACTGAGCCAGTCAGATTTCAGGACCAGAACTTACAGTTGTGTGTATTTAAAACAGGATACATACAATCCCCAAGTACAACTCCTATTTTTGAACCTAATTAAGTTGCTGGACACACTGTAACATAGAACAAGTCATAAACATTTGTTCTTTTGTTTGTTTGTTGTTAGTATTTGGATAATGATGCCAAACACCTCAGAGGACCTCAGATGATGCCAACCCTCAAACAACATACAAAACTACCAAATTTTGCTATAAGTTTGATCGCAGCATATCATCATTGCTGTTAATAGTGTTCACCGTCTGTTTGATTATATGTCATTAACTAACTGCATGATTTTTATTGTACATTTCTGCCATATGGACATCAACTTGAGGAGTCACGACTGATAAGCTGCTACTAAATATGTGACCCTGGAGCACAAAACCAGTCATAAGGGTCAATTTTTCGAAATTGAGATTTACAAATCATCTGAAAGCTGAATAAATAATATTTCCATTGATGTATGGTTTGTTAGGATAGGACAATATTTGGCTGAGATACAACTATTTGTAAATCTGCCTTTAAAGTTGTTCAAATGAAGTTCTTAGCAATGCATATTATTAATCAAAAATTAAGTTTTGATATATTTACGGTAGGAAATTTACTAAATATCTTCATGGAACATGATCTTTACTTAATATCCTAATGATTTTTGGCATAAAAGAAAAATTGATAATTTTGACCCATACAATATATTGTTGGCTATTGCTACAAATATACCCCAGTGACTTAAGACTGGTTTTGTGCTGCAGGGTCACATATAATGTAGAAGTTTAAATTTTCTGTAAAGTTGCTTTGCAACGATTCGCATTGTGAACAGCGCTATACAAATAAACGTGAATAATGATGCAATATACAAGTAAAACATGTTCCTGGTAAACAAACAACAAACTCTGGAGTATCTTTGAGGTGATTTGAGTGTGTCTGTGTAGTCAGAGCTTCTTCAGCATCATATAATCTCAAGCACATGTCTTTCCTTTAATAAATAAGCATCACATCTTCCTACCTTCTGCAGTGCAGATGTTCTGGTAGGAGTTCCATTTAGAGAGGGAATCAGTGCTTGTGTAGTCGACGGTCACATCTGGGCTGTTGTGCCAGCGATCTGAACCTGAGTGAACAACAGACTGATGGATAAGAGCTAGACCGCCGTTCCTCATGTGTACAGCACTGCCTCACTGGACATGAATTGTGGAGAAACTTCAATATTACCTGATAATAATACAGAAAAACCCACCTGAAATTCTTTCTGGGCCATCAGAGAAAACTAACTCCACTTTCCCATAATCTGGAAATCTGGCATCTGAAATTGAAACACCAGAATATCAACACAACTCCAAATAACCTCAATGGTCCTAAATGGGTCATTGCATCAGTACAGGTCAGACGGCCCATCGCTGACCTTTGTTAGCATGCTCCATGTCGTCTTTCTGAAACACGAGGCTGTAGGCCTGAACGGCTCCCGTGTGAAACTGAACTCTGAATATAAGGTCTCGCTCAGATCCGCTGCTCTTATGGATGCATTTCACCTGCAGACAGAAGGGAGAACATTGATGTGCAATGGTGAGAAAAACACAGCATTCCTCAGTGAGATAAAGGCATGGATGAACGGGATGCAGAAGTGCTGCTCTGATCACCAAATCACTAAACGTCCATCTAATGCCTTTCGTTTTCCTCCATTGCATTCACTTTCATTCTTTATCACCTTTATTTTATCAAGCATCTAAAGTAGGGATGCACGATATTATCGGACTGATATCGGAATCGGCCGATAATGGCTTTAAATGTAAATATCGGCATCGGCCTGATATGAAAAATGATGCCGATATGTCTTGCCGATAAGAGGAATACATTAACTCACATGTGCTCAGGGTGTGATTAGACCAGCAGAGTGGATCATTCTTGAAGCAAAGTTTAGTCTGAATGATGATTAGATTGAGTGTTATGGATGGCTGTATTTAATCTGTGAAAGCACTACAGAATGTGTTCGGTGTGTGATAGAGTCAACAGATAGAGCATCCCCCGGGTCCTAACGCCCGCTCAGTAAGGAGTTTTAATTCTGTAGGGGGTGCTGTTGGCCTACTTCTAATAAAATGAAAGCAAAATACACAAATAATATTTAGACTGTGTTTCTGATTAAATAAAGCAGTAATTGATGCCATAAAAATCATGAGTATGGTTTGATTTAAAGGTCAGAAGCTATAGCTTACATGAACAAAAATAAATCATAAACATGACACTTAAATTAAATAATTTTATATATACTGATTTATTAATTAATGTGTAATATGTTATAATTTTTAAGCAAATTATGAGCTCTAATTTTTTTTGCTTTAGACCATTTAGAAATGTTTAAACTTAAAATAAAATGTTAAGGTTACCACTGCATCTTTCTGGAAAAAAAATGGAGGAATTAAAATATAGTTTATTTATAGTTATTTTCAAATCTTCAATGTACTGTCATTATAAAATAACTTTATTATTGTTTATTTAATTCTAACAAATAAGTTCTTGGTAAAAACTAACCAAAATTAAAAATAATTTGCTTATAATTTCTGCACAGGAGAGACTTGGTGTTGTTTCCAAACAATAGGAAACATATCGGTATCGGCATCGGCTATCAGCCAAAATGAGTTGAAAAATATCGGCCTATTGGATATCGGCAAAAATCCAATATCGTGCATTATTAATCTAAAGCATTTATAAACACAAAGCACTCAAACCTATTAAAATTCTATAATACTCTGCTTTGATGAGAGCTTTTCAGTCATATGCTGGCATGATTAAATGATGAAAAAGTGCATGAATTCTTTCTGTAGTTGCAGTTACACATTTGTTATTGACCAACGTGTATCTTAACATTTTATTTGGTGTTTATTTAGGGTTTGTTTGTACCATAATATCTCCCTTCAGTAGCTGTGCTGGTTCGAGGGCGATGCAGATCCGGTCTCTGTGAGCGGCTCTGACGTGACTGCAAGATATGTTCAGAAATCTCAATCAAACCAGGGTTTTTCATCATTAACTGAAACTAAAACATGGAAACCATTCATTACTTGAAACAAATTAAACATTAAACTATATAGTTTAATGTTTAATTTGTTTCAAGTAATGAACGTTTTCCATGTTTTACTTTCAAAATAAAACAAAAACTTTTATTTTGGATGTGATTAATCACGATTAATCATTTGACAGCACTAAAATGATTAATCGCGATTAATCACATCCAAAATAAAAGTTTTTGTTTACACAATATATGTGTGTCCACTGTGTATATTTATTTTGTACATATAAAGACACACACATACAGTATATATTTTGAAAATATTTACATGTATTTACATGTTTCTATTTATATTCATATAATTTATATTATATTAAAATATTTTTAATATATAAATATAACATATTTTTCTTAAATATATACATGCATGTGTTTGTATTTATATATATGTAATAAGTATACACAGTACGCACATATATAATATGTAAACAAAAACTTTTATTTTGGATGTGATTAATTGCGATTAATCGTTTGACAGCACTAATATATATATATATATAAATTTAAACTTATTTCAGATAGTGGCCAAGGCAAAATTTTCTAATTTTCACTTAATTTACGTTGCAAAGTACTAAAATAACTAGAACTAAATCAACTAAAACTTAATAAAAGATAGTGCTGGGCAACGATTAATCGTGATTAATCGCATCCAAAATAAAAGTTTTTGTTTACATAATATATGTGTGTGTACTGTGTATATTTATTATGTATATATAAAGACACACACATACAGCATAAATGTAGAAAATATTTACATGTATATAATTATATTCATATAATTTATGTTATATATAAATATATTTAATACATAAACATAACCTATTTTTCTTAAATATACATGCATGTGTGTGTATTTATATATACACAATAAATATACGCAGTACACACACATATATTATGTACACCAAAAAAAAAATATTGTCGTGATTAATCGTTGCCCAGCACTAATAAAAAACAATTAATAAAATGAATAAAAACACAACAAAATTACTAAAACTTTAACTAAAATAAAAATACAAACAGAAAACACAAATGAAATCTAATTCAAAATATTTACAAACACTATAATAGCATATCAATGATACTAAAAGCACACCGAATCAAACATGAGCATGAGATATTAAATCAACCCAGAATGTATAGCGATGATATATGCAGTCATTAACATGCAGTGATGAGGATGGACTCACTAGACTCCTGAGACATAGACCACCTGCATCCCCTGATACACCTTCAGATACAGCTGACACACTGCAAAACATCACGATGCAAGAGAAAGAACGGGTTATTTTAAATCTGCTCCAGTTCTGGGCTGCGTTTCCCAAAAGTATCGTAACTTAAGTAGCACTTGCAAATCTTCGTAGATCTACGAGTGCTCTGGAGTAATCGTAAAGCCCTGCGTGCATCGTAAGAAAATAGAATTTACTTTATTCAAGTGCAATGTGATTATAATTAAAGCTTTTGATTGTACTTTTATTGTACACTTTAGTACTCGTTTTTTTTTATTTATTTTTTTATGAATTTATAAATGAAATAATTAAAAATGGCAGAAAACAAAGATAGAAATACAAATTTAAATTAAATGCCTGAAAAAAAAAAAAGTCTGTCAATGACGAAAACCAGCCATGTATTTGACCCGGAAATAACGTCTCTACAGATTTGATATACTATATAGTATAATATTAATCTACAAGTATAATATTAATATACTATATATATATATATAATATATTATACAATATTATTATATATAGTAAATTAATATTATACTTATCACTATTATATTATATTATATTATACTTATCACTATTATGTTATATTATATTATATTATACTTATCACTATTATATTATATTATACTTAGCACTATTATATTATATTATACTTAGCACTATTATATTATATTATATTATATTATACTTAGCACTATTATATTATATTATATTATATTATATTATATTATATTATCCGAGCTGTCTGGAACACAGCATAAGGTTAACATTTCAATAAACGAGCATGTACTACAATTACAAGCCATTCTATAAATTGACATTTCAGCACTTGATCAATGGATAGCGACTCCTAAGTAGCACTTAAAGCAGGGCTACATGCGATTGTGTTAAGTGCATTTTTGAGAAACGCACGTGAAACAATAACGAACGTTCGAAAAATGACTCGTAGAAAACAATCTTAAGCGCTAAGATCAATCGTTATCGGGAAAACCGGCCCTGGCTGTTGTAACACTGGATTTTAAGGTTCAGCACGTCTTTCCAGCACTTTCTTCTGTTGTGCACTAACACATGCAGTCCAGAAGAGCACTGACCTCCTGCAGGGTCAACGCGAGGCACGCCGTGAATGATGATGCAGTGGAGGAAGAGAGGAGACGTGTTCATCTTGATGGAGCCGCTCAGGAGACTGTTGAGGATCGACACGTACCTGGACAAACAGCAGAGCTTCATCTGACACGGAATAATCAAGTGTGCTCATTTATGAGTTATTCAGTCCTTCTTACATCAAGACAAATGCTATTATATTTACTTATACACTCTTAAAACTAAAGGCGCTATAAAAGGTTCTTCACAGCGATGCCATAGAAGAACCATTTTTGGTTCCACAAACAACCATTCAGTCAAAGAACCATCTCTTTCTTACCTTTTTATAACCTTCTTTCGCCATAAAGAAGCTTTTGTGAAACAGAAAGGTTCTTCAGATGTTCTTTATGGAACCATTTAGACAAAAAAAGGTTCTTCTATGGCATCGTGAAGCACCTTTATTTTTAGGTGTGTATATGCACTCAATCTCCTCATGTCTTCTGTCGTCTGGTTGATAGTTTAGAATGTTTTATCCAGTAAAAGCTCATTTAGCTTCAGCTGCTGCTTCAGTGTCAAATCTTGACTGATTTTGATCAAGTAAGCATCAGAATAACTGCAGTCATATCTCCAGATGAACACTTACTGGACTGAAGCAGCTCAGCTTTACTTGATTCTCCATCAATCATATTTTAGTCTCAAATCTGATCATCAGGATCTTTTGAGGAGCGTTTGTTTCCAGAAGCTTTACATTCACTGTTTCTCAGCGGAGGAATGATCTTCATCTCACATCTTCTGAGGAGCCTTTATTTCTTCATCTCTCAATCAGCACTGCATTATATGATTGGATCATTTAAATATCATCTTACTGAGACATATTATTGGAGATATAGAGTGACGACTGATATTTAGATCATTTTATGTCAGTATCTGTTATAAAGATCTCATTGATTTGCATTACAAGCATCAGAATTTCTATCAGCATCGGCAGCAAATTGCATATTTTTACTCAGTTTAGGCCAATATAAGTGTAAATGCAAAGAAATACTGATGATGTAAGAAGAACTAGCTAAGAAAGATGATCAGATCATCACACAGAAGCATGTGTAGAGCTGCAGGACATGTGTGTTTGAAGTGAATCACCTTTTCTGAGACGGCGTCATCAAAGCAGAAACCTTGTCATCGTAGAACTTCCTCATGGCGAAGCGATCTAAAGCCTGATCCGCACTGTGAGGAAGATACAAACACATCATTCACACGATCCATCCACAGCGTTACATCAGATCACAGCAGATCACCAAATACACCAGTGACTTTAACCAAACCTGTGTTGGGTTTGAAGATGATGAAGATGACAGCAGTCAAAACTCACAGGTGTGTGGATAAACGGTAACACTTTACTTGAAGGGGTGTGCATAAGACTGACATGACACCTTCATAATCATATATGAATATGAAGGTTTTTCATGCATGTTTATGACAACTGTCATTAAGTGTCATTATGTAATTTTTAATGCAAAGATGACATTGTTTGAGATGTCTTTGTTATGGGCTAGGGTTAGGGGTAAGGGTAGGGGTAGGGTTAGGTCAAATAATGTCATCTTTGCATTAAAAATGACATAACTGAGCGAATGACACTTAATGACAGTTGTCATAAACATGCATAAAACCTCCTTCATATTCATGACACGTGTCATGTTATGAATATGAAGGTGTCATGTCAGTCTTATGCACACCCCTTCAAGTAAAGTGTTACCGGATAAACCGTACATCGTTTATCATTGCTTTGGCACAAAATACCTTCAACGACTTTCACATTACATTAATTATCTTCCTCAGACACAAAAAACACCAAAACTCAAGGTACTTACAGGCCAGTCTGCACATTTCTATGCTCTTTACATAACAGTTAAGATTCAAAACCTAACATAACACAAAACTGAATAAAACAGATATTTCCCGCATTTCTACAGTAATACCGTATTGAAATATAGTCCAAATCTAACATGAAATATGCAGCTGAACACCTACACGTCTTTCAGTTTCATTACCTTCTATACAAAAGATGAAACTTATGAATAATATTGTGCTGTAAACATGGATCGTGTAACATTTACCGCAGTGAATCTGAATTCTTGTTCTGTAAAGACATCATTACTAACACTGCCTAATTTTAATGTTTTTTTTAATGTCATAATGAGTAACAAAGTGTGTTTGTTGCTTGACAATCTTTGCTAAAGTTATGAAGGGTTTATTTGAGACTGTATGAAGTGTTTTGGTAGTTTTAGTACGTTTTGAATGTGAAATTAACCGCTGTGACAAACTGAAAGTTGGAAAAAGTGACCAAAGTATTGAGAAATGTGGCCCTAGCGATTAAAAATTTGCGATTGTAATACCGATAAGCAATCACAAATATATTTTAATATCACAGAATCAAATGAATATAGTAATTTATACCAAAATAATAATAACGATAACTTTCATAAGTTAAAGCAGGTAGAAAGAGCTCTTTAAAGGGATAGTTCACCCAAAAATGAAACACCATTGACTTCCATATTATTATTTTCTCCTACTATGGAAGTCAATGGTGCCCCAAAACAGCCTGGTTACAAACTTTCATCAGAATATCTTCCTTTGTGTTCAGCAGAACAAAGACATTCATACATGTTTGGATCTACTTGAGGATGAGTAAATGATGACAGAACTTTCATTTTTGGGTGACTATCCCTTTAAGGTTACAGTTACAGTGATGTGATTCTCTGACAGGAGAACTAAAAATCAGGACATGATGTTAGTGAAGAGAAAAGTTCCTGCAGATACAGACGTTAGATCTGATGATTCACACATGTATGAGTGATCAAATCCTCTGCAGACGAAGCGTGAGCTTGTGTGATAATGAGAGTGAGATCTGTAGGAGCATGTGAAGAGCGAAGCTACCTGGCAGAGACATCTGTGAAATGAACAAAGGAGGAGATGACCACTCCGATCCTGCCCTTCCCTCCCTGGTGAATCAGAGAGAGATCATGCATTACTGACACACACAACACAGCTCATCCCTGTGGTTTGGTGATAAGGCTGTCTCAGATTCTCACCCTGCAGTGAATGACCACCACATGCAGCGGGTCGGCGTTTAGCCAGTTCTCTATGGCCTTACAGATGGTGCAGATCTTATCCAGAGGAGGAGCGTGGAAGTCCGGCCATCCCGTGTCCAGAGTCTGAGGAGACCAGCACATCAACACAGGTCAAATACACACTGATATCATGTTCCAGACTGGACGAGGCAGATCCTCCACACTGTAAAAAAACAACCGTGATTTTAACGGTAAAAGACAGTAAAAATGCTACAGTAAAAAACTGTTAATTGGTTAATGGTAAGTTCCGCTACTATACACGGTGAAAAACTGTATTGGACATTACATGTAATTTTACGGTAGTATACCGTTTTTGGAAGTGGAAAAAGAACGTATAATTTACAGTGAATAACCGTAAATTGACATTCCCAGAATTCCCTGCGTTACATTTCACATTTAATGTTTTTTCATTTAAATTAGTATGTTTATTCTTAGTTTATTCTCATCAGTTGTATACATTAGGGTTAAATGTTACGTCTAATGTTGTTAAATTAATGTTTATTGCGTTACTTCAGTTTCACGTGTGTAACCATGATGGTGATTAGTGTTTGTCACTATATATGTTTGTATATTAACATTATATCAGTTGATTAAATTACGGTATTTAAATGTAAATTTAATTTAAATCCATAAAACATAAAATGTTGGTACCATATTTTTACAGTAAAATTATGGCAACCACACTGCAAAAAATGGCTTATCTTACTTAGTATTTAGTCTTGTTTCTAGTCAAAATATCAAAAAATCTTAAATCAAGATACTTTTACTAGATAAGCAAAATGACATAAGATATTTAGTCTTAATATTAAGATTAAAAGACTAAATTATGTGCATTTTGTTTAAAACAAGAGCATTTTACTTACCCCACTGGCAGATCATTTTACTTGTTTTAAGCAAAATGCACTTAATTTAGTTTTTTTCCCCTGGAAACAAGACTAAATATCTTAAGTCATTTTGCTTATCTAGTAAAAGTATCTTGATTTAAGATTTTTTTATATATTTTGGCTAGAAACAAGAGAAAGATACTAAGTAAGATAAGCCATTTTTAAAATTGTTTTTTACTGTAAATTTTACTGGATTTTTTTTACAGTGCACACTACCTTAGGGTTCATCTTAGTGAGCTCCTGCTTTCTCTCTGACAGGTTGATCACCTGGAAAACGAACGATGATGAGTTAAACAGCATCAGACTGGAAATGACAGGGACTTGATCAGAGAGCGTTTCTCCTGTGTGAAAGCGTAACGGATCCTCACCAGATAGTTGTCTGCGTGTTTGGACTTGAGCATGCGTGTGACGTCTCTCAGGTTGCGCAGGTACGTCTCCTCGAAGCAGTCTTGAGGGAAGGACACCGCAATAATGCGCTCCGTCACATAGGTGAGGTCGAGCTCATATCCCTCCTCCATCTGCAGACAGGAGACTCAAATCACCCTGAACTTCAGAAGCTCACGAGAACAAGTATGTGACAGGAGACAGATCACATGTGCTACACATTCATTCTCCATTTGCATAAAGTTATGTCACACAGCATCTCACAATAGAAAATGAATGGGATCATTAATGTTGCTTTGCCACTGAACGAGGCTTTAGTGGAACTGTAGTGTAATAGTACACTTACTAGTAGTGTACTTGTAAGTGTACTATTTCAATACACCTTGGGACTAAATTGGCCTGTTTTCTAGTAAATAAAAGTATACTTTTAAGTATACAGTAGTAAACTTTGAGTACACAACTAGTTTACATCAATGTTTTTAGCTTGTACTGCAACTATACTAAAAGTGAACTTATACTGATAGTTTACTAATTAAATACTTGTAGTAGCATGTTTAGTACACTTTGAAGTATAGTCTACTAGTTTAGTAGTTTTATACTGCAAGTATACTCGTAAGTTTTCTTTAAGTGAACTTTACATCATACTTTAAGTATACTACTATGTCCCTATTTAGGTATTAATTTGTATATATTTTGTTATGAATATCTGAACATACAAAACATCAAAAGAAAGAACTGCTTGTAAACAAAAACATTTTATTCTAGCTACATGCATTATTTTTTTTAAACACTTGAATGTTGGTAAGTTTCATAAAAAAAATATATATAATTTTGAACAAAAAGCTGATATGAATATGATTCAGAATGATAATCAAAACGTAGATGGAGTCGATCAACACCCCGAAGCTTGACAGTCATTATTATCTCTTCATTGGTGATATTTTATTCATAACGTCACACAGTTATGATGCTGTTTTATGTCTGATGATGTGTTTGATTACATGTGAAGCATCTGTTGTTTCGGTTTCTTCTTCACTTGTGTTTTGTGGTAATTCTGTACAGTAGATGTGTACTAGCGCCCCCTACCGTATAACAATGAAAACACGGAGCACAAGTATAGCTCAAATATATTTAGACTTTTTCTAAGTATGAGTCAAGTATACTTAAATGTAATTTTAAGTATATTTCCGAGAAGTACATAAAGCCCATTTCTGAGAAGTACATAAAAAGTAGACTAAAAGTATACTTTCCTATTTTTTAGTTTAAAAGAAGTATACTAATAGCACACTTGAATAAACTTATTTTTCGTAAGGGTTGTCGTTAAGGCAATGGACGCACCGCTGGAATTAATCTGTTACAATATCATTCAGATGAGACGCTATTAACAAATGGAAACCTTTATAAAGTATCCATTTGTCAGTTATATTCTTGTTATAATAACATTTGTGTCCATCTGTTGTCTTTGTTATTATCCAGCGAGATCTCTGGACTTCCTGTGGATCTTCATCCGCTGAGCTTTATCTGTTGACCATCTCAGATTCTTCTGCTTAACACAACACTGACCGCATGGCCATCACCCTCATCAGACGAGCTCTGCTTCAGCCGGACCAAACCAGCGTGACCGCTCTGTGAAAGGATATATCCATAGTATATGTGCCTCCAATCACTTTCAAAATCACCGCAGAGCATTACAGTTTTTTTCAATCGCTAACAAGCATTGTTCAACACTGAAACCACATTTTCAACACTGTTCACACATTCAGCGATACAGAAGTCTATGTGGACCAAACTGTGATAATTTTTTCATTGCTTTCAGACAAAATGCATGCAATGACCACATTTTTCAAAATCCACAAACTCTTTTGTCATTCATACAACTGGCAAAACACTGTACGTCACATTTTTCAGATGCAAACACACTGCTTTCAAAACTGATACAAGCACATTCAAATCAGAACGATGGCAAACTCTGTCCATTTCTGCAGGAATTATATTGAAATATAAAATCTTAGCAGAATATTTATTATGAAATTGAATAATAATTATTCCAAACACAACTAAATGCAATTTCAGCTGAAAGCCGAGCCAAATGTCCTATTTTTAGTCTTCTGGTGGGGAAAAAAGAGTGGCAGAGAGAGGGAGGACTAGAACCCTCACAGTACTGAACATCCATACATTTATTGCATACATTTTCCCTAGTGCTTGTCATGTAGGGTCATCAGGCTGGAGCCTTTCCTGGGTCATAACTATTCTATTCTATTCTATTTTCTATTTCTATTCTATTCTATAACCCCCTGGACAGATGGCCAGTCCATCACACACATTCATATTCACACTCACTACAGTCTCCAGTTCACCTGTGCTGTATGTCTCTGGATTGTGGGAGAAACCCAGAGGAAACCAACATCAACACAGAGAGAACATACAACCTTAACACTCAAAGCTCTTGTGGGACTCCAATACTGCACATACAGCACCTCATTATACTAGACTTATTACAGTAAGTTTAAAAAAAATATATATATTATTGCTTCAGATTATTATTTTTTATTATTATATATATATATATTTTTTTTTTTTTCTTAACTTTTTATATGTATTTTTTTTTTTCACAAGTAAATTTTGTAAATGTTGATGGGTTTTGTTTTTGGTATATAAAGAAATAGGGTGGAAATGCTCATACAGTCAGTAAAATGAAAAGATGTTATTCTTATCCAGTAATGAAGTACTTATGTGACAAATCATTCAAACTTCAAAGATAAAAGTTCATCGATTATGTAATGATCCCTGTTTTTAGTGTTTTTTAAATCAGTGTGTTATGAATGAAATGTATGTTTTCTGAAAGAGAATTGTTCCCAGTGTTATGATGAAACAAGCTTATTTTGAGTCCTATATGAAGTGTTTTGTTGGTCTGAGTGAGTTTTGGAGGTGAGATCAACTGTTTGGCCAAGATTCATGTTAGTAATGCATGAATGTATGAACAGTTTTGAAAATGTGGTTTCAGTATTGAACAATGCTTGTTAGTAACTGAAAAAAACTGTAAGACACTGTGAGTGGAGAAGAAGTGGAAACGCAGACATATTTCACAAATGCCAGTTCTTCTGAAGGGAGACCGGATTTAAACTTTGTGTATGCAATATATCTGAGTGTTCTGTATATATATATATGTTTTCCCTAGAATGTGTGTGTGTGTGTGTGTGTGTGTGTGTGTGTGTGTGTGTGGCTCATGTTGGGGTCAAAAGGTCATCAGAATGTAAAAACACCACACCATCAACTGGTAATAAAATGACACTTTGTTTTTGCAGCATATGATTAAATGAGAACTAAGACTGACTGTGACAGCACTTCATACTAACTCAAATATATACTGTATATATATATATATATAGTTAACACTTCAGCATAGGGATCAATTCTCACTATTAACCTGTTGCTTATTAGTATGCCTATTATTAATATTTTGGCTGTTTATGAGGCATGATCATATTCTACATCCTTAACCCTACCCAACAACTAAACTTAACAACTACCTTACTAACTATTAATGAGCAGCAAATTAGGAGGCAAAAATCAGAGATGGTCCTCACTGCAGAACACAAGATCCAGGGGGCGGAGTTGGATCTAGATCCAACTCCTCCCACCTTACATAGACCTAAACCTACCCGTCTCCACCCCCTGATCCCTAAACCCACCCATCCCCACCCCTAAACCCACCCATCTCCACCCCTAAACCTACCCGTCTCCACCCCCTGATCCCTAAACCCACCCATCCCCACCCCTAAACCCACACCCCTAAACCCACCCATCTCCACCCCTAAACCTACCCGTCTCCACCCCCTGATCCCTCCCCACCCCTAAACCCACCCATCCCCACCCCTAAACCCACCCATCTCCACCCCTAAACCTACCCGTCTCCACCCCCTGATCCCTAAACCCACCCACCCACCCCTCCCATCCCACCCCTAAAACCCATCTCCACCCCTAAACCTACCCATCTCCACCCCTAAACCTACCCTGATCCCTAAACCCACCCATCTCCACCCCTAAACCTACCAATCTCCACCCCCTGGATGTGGATCCAACCCCGCCCCCTGGATCTTTGTTCTGCAGTGAGGGGCTACTGAAAAATCATAGTTAATGGTTTGTTAATAGCAAGACCTATATATTTATATATTATAATTCCAATAAGTCATTATCAATATACTGTAGATCAGATCAATCAAATCAACATAAGACGAGTCCACTGACATGTGACTGTATACTGTGTGATTACTTCTTCTGACTTTGCATTTAATATATATATGAATATTCATAATATTTCTATACTATCAAACTCATTATCTGTGCTCACTTTGATTACATGTGTGGTAAAACGCTTGAATGTACCATCGACACTGATATTATGAAGTCTCACAAAACAATAACACGCTGTCAGTGAGCTTCAAAAACTTGGACAACATTTTTAAAGCAAACTGATGAAGGTTTAACGAGGAGCAGAGAGAAGAAGTCATGCTAAAACAAAACATCACAATGAGTTTCAGCGCTGATCTGCAACCTCTTCTGAGAAAGAGCCGGAGTTACTGAACACCTGAAAGCCTGAGATCATCCGTTCATGTATGAAGCAGGAGAACGGAAGGAACACATTAAAGACTGAGGAGGACCTGATTGAGTCATCAGGAGCGGCATGTGCTCATGGAGGCTGTAACTGATGCTGAAGCACTATGTTCTATGACTGTGTTTGATTCATTCATCTACACTAAGAGCCAGTTTTACTAAACAGGGCAAATTAGTGTGAGAGTGCAATTCCAAAACAGCGCCGATGGGAGGGAAATTTCTTACTAACAGCGTGCAAATTAAATAACACAGACGCAACATCTCTTACACATCAACCAGCACAATATATCAAGCGCAGCGCAATTTAGCATATAAAGAATAAAGAAATAAAGAAGCCACAGTATGTTGAATAGAACTGGAGGCAAAAATGAAGGTTTGCTAGAAGTTTTGATAGAGCTGGTATTGTGTGACTCCTAGTTGAGGGTTTGAAGTCGTTTTTTATTACCTGAAGCAAATTAAAATTAACATGTCTTGACAAACAATATGTTCTGATAATGTGTTCTTCTGGCATTACAAATAAATTAATACGTGTGGAAACAATCCTCTCCCTTCTATCCTTCTCTCTGTTCTCTGTGTGACTCCTCCAGCAACAATAATTAAAGCCATTTAAAGCACAAAACAGTTTAAGACATGCTTTTTTTGGGTGTTAAATAATGGCGCAAATGCCAGTAATTTGACGAGCGCAAAGGTTAGTAAATCTCATTGCATGATTCATTTTAATACTCTCCTCCCATAACTTTTGCGTCTGAAAGGGAAGCTCCTAGAAATGCATATTCAATCAAATCAGGCGCAAAAATAACTGTGTCCTCGCCTTTTCAGCGCTAATTCTTCACTGCATGTCTTTAGTAAACCGTACTATTTCAACACCGAAAGATGGATTGCGCTGGCGCGAGCTGTTAGTAAAGCTGTCCCTAAATGTGTTGTGTGATTGATCTCCACACAGGAGCGGTAGCTGGATCTGACTCCAGACGTGTCTCTGCAGGCCCGCCGTGGGCCGCACATGCCTGGGATCAAGGTGTGTCGTCCTGAGGAAGAGATACAGCTCCTGCAGGCATGAGAAGCCAGAGAGCGTGTGTGCTGAGATCCGGGCCTGTAAAAACAAGCTCCGCTGGATCAGCTTTCTGTAGCCTTCAGCTGCATCAGACAACAAACCCACACGACCTGTTCAGAGCAGACGTGTGTCCAAACCACTGAACTCCAGCCAACACGTGTCCAAACTCCATCAAACCATCTTCAAATATAACTTCAGATAGATTACTGTTACCAGAGCCGGACAGTAGTGAAGTATTTTTATTTTACTCAAAAACATTTAGTGTTCTTCTTTGGAAAACTTTTACTTCTCTACAATCCAAAGCATTATGGCATACTTTTTACTGCACTACATTTCATAAATATATTTTTATTTAGTTTTTTTTTTTTTTACCTTTAATACTTAAGAACATTAAAAATGTCCCAGGTGAAAAAAGTGCACTTCCATAATATACATAAAGTGCTTTATTTTCACACTAATTTTGTACTTAATATACTAAAAATGATTCTTTAGTACTTACTAAGATAAACTTAAGATCATCTAAGTGTACCCAACTGTTAGTTAAATAAGTCATCACTTGTAGTACACTTGAACCATCTCTCATACACTAGTACACTCAAGTGTACTACAAGTGCTGACTAAATATATATTTTTTTAAATACAGAGATAGTATGTTAAAAGCACATTTTACTGTAGTTCATATTCATGGTGTCCCAAAATAGCACAGTTGAGTACACTTAGATGATCTTAAGAAGTACTAAAGAATCATTTTTAGTATATTAAGTACAAAATTAGTGTGTGAAAGTAGAGCACTTTAAGTACATTATGCAAGTGTACTTTTTTCAACCTGGGGTAGTACTTTCTTGTACTCCAGTAAATATTTGAATTACTTTTACTTGAGAACTAGATTTCTAATGTAATTAAGTATTAAATGATATTTAATATGAAACGTAGTACAATAAAACGTACAGTATTATGCTTTGGAATGTTGTGAAGTAAAGTTTTCTGAAGAAAAACACTGATAATGCAGAGTAAAAATACATCTCTACTGTCCGCCTCTGACTGTTACACTGTAGCTTCAAATGAAGAAGATACGAGGACAATGTGCAGCGAGTTCACAACCACAAACAGCTCAGCCTATCAGACCAGATCTACGTATATTCATGAGAAACACAACACTGAGAAGCAGATGGCCAGATCTTACACAACAACCTGCTCCAGACACTCAGACTGACAGCTCACACACCTGAACACACACCTGAACACACACCTGAACACACACCTGAACACACACCTGAACACACACCTGAACACACACCTGAACACACACCTGACACACACCTGAACACACACCTGAACACACACCTGGACACACACCTGAACACACACCTGAACACACACCTGACACACACACCTGAACACAACACACACCTGAACACACACCTGAACACACACACACACCTGAACACACACCTGAACACACACCTGGACACACACACACACCTGAACACACACCTGAACACACACCTGGACACACACCTGAACACACACTTGAACACATACCTGAACACACACATGAACACACACCTGGACACACACCTGAACGCACACCTGGAAACACACCTGGACACACATCTGAACACACACCTGAACACAACACACACCTGAACACACACCTGAACACACACCTGGACACACACCTGAACACACACATGAACACACACCTGAACACACACCTGAACACACACCTGAACACACACATGAACACACACCTGGACACACACCTGAACACACACCAGGACACACACCTGAACACACACCTGGACACACACACACCTGAACACACACCTGAACACACACCTGGACACACACCTGAACACACACTTGAACACACACCTGAACACACACCTGAACACACACCTGAACACACACCTGAACACACACCTGAACACACACCTGGACACACACCTGAACACACACCTGAACACACACCTGAACACACATGAACACACACCTGAACACACACCTGAACACACACTGAACACACACCTGAACACACACCTGAACACACACCTGGACACACACCTGAACACACACATGAACACACACCTGGACACACACTTGAACACACACCTGGACACACACCTGAACACACACCTGGACACACACCTGAACACACACCTGAACACACACTTGAACACACACTTGAACACACACCTGAACACACACATGAACACACACCTGAACACACACCTGAACACACACCTGAACACACACCTGAACACACACATGAACACACACCTGAACACACCTGAACACACACCTGGACACACACCTGAACACACACACACACATGAACACACACATGAACACACACCTGGAACACACACACACACCTGAACACACACCTGGACACACACCTGAACACACACATGAACACACACATGAACACACACATGAACACACACCTGGACAGACACCTGAACACACATTTGAACACACATTTGAACACACAGCTGAACACACATATGAACACACACCTGGACACACACATGAACACACACACATGTTGGTTTTTGTGGTTTACGGGGACTCTCCATAGGCGTAATGGTTTTTATACTGAACAAAATGTGTGTGCTATTGCCCTACACCAACCCTACACCTAAACTTAGCCCTCACAGGAGACTGTGTGCATTTTTAGATTTTCAAAAAAACACCATTTAGTATGTTTTTTAAGCCTTTTGAATTACGGGGACATAGGCAGTGTCCTCATAAACCACCTTCAAATTGTAATACCTCTGTCATACCCATGTCATTATACAAATTTGTGTCCTCACAAACCACATAAACCCGCACACCTGAACACACACATAAACACACACCTGGAAACACACGAACACACACCTGGACACACCTGAACACACACCTGGACACACACCTGAACACACACATGAACACACACCTGAACACACACATGAACACACACCTGAACACACACCTGGACACACACCTGAACACACACCTGAACACACACCTGAACACACACCTGAACACACACCTGAACACACACATAAACACACACCTGGAAACACACGAACACACACCTGGACACACCTGAACACACACCTGGACACACACCTGAACACACACATGAACACACACCTGAACACACACATGAACACACACCTGAACACACACCTGGACAGACACCTGAACACACATTTGAACACACAGCTGAACACACATATGAACACACACCTGGACACACACATGAACACACACCTGGACACACACCTGGACACACACCTGAACACACATGAACACACCTGAACACACACCTGAACACACACCTGGACACACACCTGAACACACACCTGGACACACACCTGAACACACACCTGGACACACACATGAACACACATGAACACACCTGAACACACCTGAACACACACCTGAACACACACCTGGACACACACCTGGACACACACCTGAACACACACCTGGACACACACCTGAACACACATGAACACACCTGAACACACACCTATCAAAAATATAGTAAAAACAGTGAAATATTATTACCATTTAATATATGTTTTCTATGTGAATATCTGTTAAACTCTAATTTATTTCTGTGACGCAGCGCTGTATTTTCAGCATCATTACTCCAGTCTTCAGTGTCACATGATCTTCAGAAATTATTCTAATATGCTGATTTGCTGCTCAAGAAACATTTATGATTATTATCAATGTTGAAAACAGTTGTGCTACACAATATTTTTGAGGAAACAGTGATACATTTTATTTTTCAGGATTCACAGATCTAAAAGAACAGCATTTATTGGAAACTGAAATATTTTGTAACATTATACATGTCTTTACTGTAATTTTTGAGCATTTTAATGCATCCTTGATTAATAAAAGTATTATTATTATTAATATTTTATTTTACTGACCACAAACTTTACAACAATAGTGCGCACTGCATTGAAGGTAAGCACTGTTCAGTTCATTCATTCTCCGGGAATCAAACCCGTGTTTGCTCTACTCTTTTAGCTACAGAAACAGCATTACTCTGATCCTCACGGAAGTGTACAACCGATCCAGATCATGTCTTGTGTGTTTTGTATTTAAATATTAATTAACTTCTCTCTGTGTTCCTGGAAGATGAATGAGAATGGCTTGATTGATGATTGATCAGTCAGGTTTCAGGCCCCACCATAGCACAGAAACTGCACTTGTTAAGATTACAAATGACTTGCTTCTTGCGTCAGACCAAGGCTGTATCTCATTGCTAGTTTTACTTGATCTTAGTGCTGCGTTCGACACTATAGATCATGCCATACTCATAGATCGATTACAAAACTATACGTGTATTCAAGGGCAGGCTTTAAGATGGTTTAGATCCTACCTGTCCGATCGCTACCACTTTGTTTACTTAAACGGGGAGTCATCTCAATTATCACCAGTAAAATATGGAGTACCACAAGGATCTGTCCTAGGCCCTCTGCTATTTTCAATATACATGTTGCCCCATGGTAATATTATTAGAAAATATAGGATTAGTCTCCATTGTTATGCTGATGATACTCAACTATATATCTCAACAAGACCAGATGAAACTTCTAAATTATCTAAGTTAACCGAGTGTGTTAAAAATGTAAAAGATTGGATGACCAATAATTTTCTCCTATTAAATTCAGATAAGACAGAGATATTATTATTGGACCAAAAAACAGTACACAGAATCTCTTGGATTACAATTTGCAACTAGATGGATGTTGTCACGAATCTGGTCTATGAACTTCCGTTAACTCACCACCAGAGGTCACTCGCTCACCACATGAACTCTTGCACTACACTAACTGTTGCACGTCACCTCAGACTACAATTCCCATCATCCATTGCACTGACGACACACAGCTGATTGCACTGATCACACACCCTACATAAACCATGGACTTCCTCTTCCTCTCGGCCGAGTATTGTAAGCACATATCGCTACCTTAGCTGATAGCTACCTTACGGAGCCTATTGTAGTTTTCATAGTCTTAGTCTTGCCTTGCCTGTTTCGGATTGTGTTTTCCTCCCGCCTGGATTATTGCTGTTTAATGTTACCTGTCTAACGTTATCTCTCTTTGCCTTGCCCTGTTGGATACTGTTCGCCGATCGTAGACCCACGCTTGTCCTAGGAATACTCTTTGTCTTGCCATATACATACCTGTTTGC